>CM018685.1:42027186-42335832 GCA_009363875.1 Mikania micrantha
ACATCGTCGAAATTTTGGGGCCTAAAACAGTACAGTGCTGTAAATCAAAACTTACAAACGATGTTACGTCTTAAACGGTGATAAATTTCCGCAAACTTATAAAAGAACAAAGTGTTGTAACTGTCTTACAATGATGTTAAAAAAATCGAGGTTTGGCTTTATCTTGACGGGTTTTTCGGGTTAATGCTTTAAGAATGTGTTATTATTTGTTCAGACTCCCTATATATATATATCTTATATATATACAAATAAAACACACCACTAAATGTGCAATAACCCGAAATAACCCGTTAATATCAAGGAAATCTTTTATTTTTTTAACATCATTGTAAACAAATTTATACCAATTTTTTATTTTAATAGTTTAAGTAAATTCATCACCGTTTGAGAGTTACATCGTTGTAAGTTTTTCACATAACATTGTAAGTGTTTTTGACCCAAAACTTACAACGATGTTAACTTTCAAACGGTGAAAATTTACGCAAACTCGTAAAATTAGAAAGTGTCTAAATGTGTTTACAATGATGATAAAGAAACAAAGATTTGACTTGATCTTGATAGATTAGTTTGGCTTGATTTTAACAATGTATATTCATAAATTAATTGATCGAACACCAACTGTATATATTAATCTTCAAACAAGATTAAAAATCGGTACGGTTCGGTATTTAGAATATGAAAACCGAAAAGAAAAATTAAATTTTGGTTTTTTCGGGTTTTTTTGTTAAGTCAATTTCGGGTTCGGTTTTTTCAGTCAATTTGGATCCGGTGCGTTTTTCGGTTAATTCGGGTACGGTTCATTTTTTTCAGTTTTTTTTTACTCCTAATTGTAATGAGACTAAATATAACCAATTAATTTGAAATTTTTCTAAAAATAGTAAAATTACATCACTGCATATTACATCAATCACTGTAATTATCATTGTTAGAAAATAAAATAAAATGAATGTGTTATATAATGTGTTATGTTACATCACTGTAATTTACTATTGTATGAAAAAAAATTCAAAATAATATGTTATATTTATGTTCGTACCATCATGTAAATAAATAACATATGAGAAAAAGTTTAAAAATTAGTCGAAATTATAACAGAATAAATAGAAAACAACATTATTGTAAATAATGTGTTACAACATCGTAAATTGTATCATTGTATATTACTTCATTTGTATTACATTATTTTAATTTACCGATGCTCGAAAAAATATCAAAACAATGTGTTATGTTTTATGTAAGTTACTTCTATGTAAAGCGAGATATTTGGAAAAAAACAGAAAGTAGTTTCAGTTTAACGGAAATAAAGAGAAAATGCATCATTGTAAATATTAATTTTATATATGTAATAATTGTGTTAAATCATTGTAAATTACTATTGTAGAAAAATTTCAAATTTCTTTGTTATATTTTAAGCTTGTTACAATGATGAAATACATGACATCTAAAAAAAATCGAGATTATAATAAAATTAAAAAAATGAGACGAGTATAATGTGCAATTTTAAAAAAAATTATATAGTATAAAAAGTTTGAATGTTGAAAAAAGAGGGGTAAACTTTATATAAAAATTAGATTTATTAAAATATATTAAGATGGTGAAACTTGTCACTAACACATAAATATAGCTTTTTTAGTAGTTGAAAAATATTCAAAATACCCTCACATATTTTGTTTTTTGAACGGACGGCAAAGATTATCTCCTAAACTACTCTACTCCAAACTAATCATACCATTGCATGGGTTAGAACCCATGACCTCGCCATTTTAAGAGGCAAAGCCTCTATCAAGTGGGCTAGTCCTACATTGGCAAAATACCCTCACATATTAAAAAATAGAAATTAGCACATGGGACAATCCTAAGCACTTGCATTTTAAATTAAGCATTGAATGATGGTTAACGAGTTAGTTCATTTTTAGTGGGTTATGTATACAATCATCCCCTATATATAAGGGGATGGAAGTATGCATAACCATAAAATTTGCTACAACCCATTAATAATCATCAGTGGTTAATTTAAAAAGTAAGTACATATGATCGTGTCACGTGTTATTTTTCTTTCTTTTTTATATGGGAAGGTATTTAGCACATTTTATAACCTAAAAGACTTGAGTTTAATATGGTGGTGACAAATGTCGCCATATAATATATTTTAATAAATCTACTTTTTATATAAAGTTTACCCCTCTCTTTTTTTAACATTCATAACTTTTTTATACTATATTATTTTTTTAAAAATGCAACCATCATATAGTCGTCTTATTTTTTCTCTTTAAGTATAGTCTTGACTAGTTTTTTAAAATTTTTTTAGATGCATTGTATTTACGTCATGTTAACGAGCTTGAACATAACAAATTAATTTGAAATTTTTTCTAACAATGGTAAATTACAGTGATCTAATTACAGTTATGCGACGCATTATTTACAGAGATGTAACATATTGATTTATTTTTCTCTTTAACAACAACACAAACACAAACACAACACAACAATATTTTAATTTTTTACTAACAACGGTAAATTAAGTAATGTAATACAAATGAAGTAACATACAATGATATAATTTATGGTGATGTAACACATTATTTACAGTGATATAATTTCTCTTTAATACCGTTATAATCATGAGTAGTTTTTTAAACTTTTTCTCATATGTTCTTTATTTACATCGATGTAACGAGCCAAAATCTATCTTACACATTATTTTAATTTTTTTCTAACAATGGCATATACAATGATGTAATATAACACATTATTTTTGAGTTTTTTTGTAACAATGATAATACAGTGATATAATTTACCATTATTAGAAAAAAAATCAAATTAATTTGTTATCTTTAGTGTTGTTACAATTATGGGTGAGCAAAAAAATCTAAAAACTGAACCGGAACGGAATTAAACAAAAAGCCGAACCGAACGAGTAACCGAAAAAACCGAATCCAATCTTTTTGGTTCGGTTTTGGTTTTTTAAATATACAAAAACAAACAAACCGAACCGATTTTTAATCTTGTTTAAAAAATTAATATATATGGTTGTTGTTCGATCATTTAATTTATGGCTTATACATTGTTAAACATGATAGTATTTTCAATATTGGTGTGAGAGAGAAAAAACAAAAACAAAAACAAAAAATAAAATAACCAAAAACCAAACCGAAACAGACAAAAAACGAATGGCTCGTAATAAATAAAAACCGACTATGTTGATTTCGGTTTCATCAGTTTTTGCCGAAACCGAACCGAGCACACCTCTAGTTACAATGATGTATATACGGCGCCTTCTAAAAAACTAGTCGAGACTACAACAAAATGAAAAAGAAAAAATGAGATAAGTATAATTGTGTAACTTTTTTTAAAAAGATGATATAATATAAAAAAGTAATGAATTTTTTTTTTAAAAAGGGTAAACTTTATATAAAAACTTTATATATTAGATAATAACACATGTCATCACCATATTAAATCTTCTTTTCTGAGTGTTTACAAAATCTTCTAAATACCTTTCCGTATCAAAAAAAAGGAAAATGACATGTGCCACGATTATATGTACATACTTTTTAAATAACCATTGAATGATAGTTAATGGATTAGTTCATTTTTAATGAGTTATATTTTCTTACTTTCCATGTATGTGAGTGTGTATATATAACTAGATTAGTACCCTATGTATTACACGGATTAAACAAAATATAATGAATATTATCAATGAAAAATTAAAACATATAAGATGGTTTTTAATATAAATACGATTACAATTCCGTATGATTTAATATTTAAGTATTAAAAAATAATATTATTTTTTAAAAACACTAATTTTTTATAGTTTGTTTTTCTTTAAACATTTTTTTTCAAATAATTTTTTTTCAAAATTTTATAATTTATTATAGTTTTTTTTAATTAAAGTGTCTTTTTAATATTAATATATATTAAGTATTAAAAAATCTTTTTCATTTTAAAAATTTATAGAAGTATATTTAATATTTAATTTTTTTTTTTTAATATGAATGTATTTAATAGGAGAGAGAGGGGTAAAATGAAGTATGAGATGCTCTAAAAACACGTCATGTGGCATTAAAAAACATTTTTTATTAGTATAGGTAGATAAGATAAAATAAGATAAGGTGTGTTAGGCGGGAAAAGAAGAGCAATGTGCTCTAGCGATGCGTCATGTGTCCCTATAAAAACTTGATTTATTAAAGAAGTAAGATTCTAAACAAATAATAACCTACTCTTAAAGCATTGACCCAAATAATTTTGCCAAAATGAAGACAAATCTTGGATTATTTTTTGAACATCATTATATTCGTGAGTAAAAATATAAAAAACAAAACAAAAATTAGATGCATAAATATGACATGATGATATATGTCACACAAAATTTTTAATTATTATAAGGGTTATTGGATTTAAATACTCTCAACTTTGACCTATTGGCCGACAATACTTCAACTGAGAAAATGTTACCGTACTACTCCCAACTTTTAAAACATTTTCCACTGGCACTCACCAAAACAGTGCAACGTCGTCAAAAAAAATCATGTTTTAGAGTGCCAGTGGAAAATGTTTTGAAAGTTGGGAGTGCCGGTAAACATTTTCTCAGTTGTGAGTATTGACGGTCAATAGGTCAAAGTTTGAAGTATTTAAATCCAATACCCTTATTATAATCACATATTCTCATTTTGTTTTTGGTTAGCATTTTTCACATTTCACTTCATTTGATATTTATACAAGAAAAAATAATCAATCAAAATCAAAAAAATTTGTATGAACATAAAAAAGCAAAGCAATAAGTTCTAATTTTAATTTTTTACTGTTATTAGAATTTTAATTAATTTATTGTTGAAATTAACATTTTGAAAATTTTGATTTATTTTCTTTAACAAATAATATAAATTAGTTAATAATCTTTTATGTCTAAAAGTAAATAATCATTAATTATTAAAACTTTAATATATGATGATTACTAGGTTAAATCACGTGTGTTACACGGGTTCAATAATAAAAACTATTACATATGTAACAACCGAAAAATTAGCATATTGGATCATGTACGAAATCCACGTTGACTTGACAATTGAAATTATTACAGGTTGAATAGTACACGAGAAATAATGAACGTGGGCGAAAACCGTGCTCAAAACGGAGTTACGGATTGTCCGGAATTGCGAAACGAAGAAAATTTTCAAAGTATGGAACTTCCGGACTCGTCGCGGTACGCGACGGAGAGGTTGAGGACTCTTCGCGGTAAGCGATGGTTGAAAAATAACTAAGATTCCTCCGGATTTCTTCGCGGTACGCGAAGCTCTATTTGGCTCCTCGTCGCGGTACGCGACGGGTGAGCGGTGGAGTAAGTTGATCTTCTTCATCAGATTGCACGCAGAGTTTTATTTTTATTTATCTCTCGAACTCCTCTTCACCCTACAGACGAAATTGCACCATCTAACCTTCAATTTGAAGCCACCAGAAGTCACCGATCATACCAGGGATCGTATCTACAAGTTCTGATCGTTGTTTTGCAGTCAAAACTCCGTCAGATTAGGTAACGATTCGTTTAAACTTTCTAGTGCGATTTTGATTGATTAGATCTTGATTTTGAACGTAATAACATAGTTAGGATTGTTGATTATTGCCTAGATGATGGCTAGGATTGATTAGAAATGAAGAACACGATGTTCTAACGGTTAAATCCTTGTTTTGATCCGTTGTAATGCCCGGTTTGCATGAAATCACAACTATGGTTATAATGGTTTAATCCATTTGATTATGACAATGTAGATGATTAGTTTGGTTAATCTTTGAAATGCAAAGGTTAAATCTAAGTGTTTCAAACTAATCACAATCATTAACATACTTATTGGAACGATTATCTGATATTTATGATAACAGTCAGATTAGTATGTTAAACATGGTTATTAAACCTATTCTAAGACTACATTGTGATATTTCATGATATATGGGGTAATCAATGATAAGGATTTATCATTTCTAAGCCATTAATCTGTTTAGGAACTGTTTTAGCATTATATCATCAACAATTAACTATTAACTATTTGATGACTTTCAAGACATGTCTTTGACATTGAACGTTCAGAAAGAGATCTAATCAGTAGGTTAAAAATAAATGACTTATTAAGTGTAACGAATGCAGAATTACACCATTAGTACCAGTTTGCGAGTGATCTTGCTACAGGAAGACATCAGGTGAGTTCTATGAGCCCTCTTTTACTATTTTAACGTTTTAGGGCTTGATATGCATGTTATAAAGTTATTTTAGGTAAATGATTGTTTTATCTGGCTGCGGTCAGATAAGAGAATATGTTAAAGTAAAGAATGTTTCAAGTTGTAAAGTTATTGTATGAAAGTGACACTAACCTGATTAAGGTCAGGTAAAGAATGTTTTCAAGTAAAGAATGTTTTAAAGTAAATAATGCTTTAAGTCTCAACTACAATTGAGAAGTAAATGATTTTAAGAACCTCAGCTGAGATGTCAAGGATGTTTTAAAGACTCAACTACGGTTGAGAAATGAATGATGATTTTAAAGTCTCGGCCGAGAAATGAATGCCTACTAAAGCCATCAAACCTGAAAGTAGCAAGGGAGGTGAGAAGCAAAAGGCAAAAGCTCGTGCCTTTACTATGACTAAGGATCAGGCAGATAAAGACCCGGATGTGGTGACAGGTACATTCTTGATTAATGATATCCCTGCTTCAGTTCTATTTGATTCTGGTGCAAGTATGAGCTTTGTGGCTATTGCTTTTTGTGATAAACTGTGTGCAAATGTTAAAAAGATAGAAAATGCATTTAACATAGAAACTGCTCTTGGTAAATCTACTAGAATAACGGAGGCTATTGATGATGATTGTTACATTGATATAGAAGGTCATAGATTTCCTGTTAAATTATTTGTGATTACGTTAGGAGGTTTCGATGTAGTGTTGGGTATGGATTGGTTGGCCAAACATGAGGCTAACATTGTCAGTCGACGAAATATGATTTTCTTAACGGCTCATAATGGGAGTTCAGTAACGGTTTATGGGGATAAAGTGATTAATGCGCCTAAAGTCATTTCAATGATTAAGGCAAGTGAATTTATGAGGCGAGGGTGTGGGGCTTATCTGGCTTATGTTATTGATAAAGAAATTAAAGTAAAAGAATTGGAAGACGTACCCGTGGTGTGTAACTTTCCTGATGTATTTCCTGAGGATTTGCCAGGAATTCCACCTGATCGGGAAATCGAATTCCAAATTGATGTTGTGCCAGGAGCTCAACCTGTCGCCAAGGCACCGTACCGTCTGGCTCCAACAGAGATGAAAGAATTAATGACCCAACTACAAGACCTTCTAGACAAAGGTTTTATACGCCCAAGTGTGTCACCTTGGGGGTGCACCAGTGTTATTTGTAAAGAAAAAGGATGGAAGTATGAGAATGTGTATTGATTATAGGGAATTGAATAAGCTCACAATAAAGAATAAGTATCTGTTACCAAGGATTGACGATCTGTTTGACCAATTGCAAGGAGCAAGTTGGTTTTCTAAAATTGATCTCAGATCAGGGTATCATCAACTAAAGGTGAGAGAACAAGACATTCCGAAGACAGCGTTTCGCACACGTTATGGACACTGTGAGTTTCTTGTGATGTCTTTCGGATTAACAAACGCTCCTGCGGCGTTTATGGATTTGATGAATCGGGTGTGCAGACCTATGTTAGACCGATTAGTGATTGTGTTCATTGACGACATCTTAATATACTCAAGGAGTGAAGCTGATCATGCGTGTCACATCCGGGAAGTTCTTGAAATACTAAGAAGAGAAAAGCTTTATGCTAAGTTCTCTAAATGTGCCTTTTGGCTACGGGAAGTACAATTTTTAGGTCGTGTTATTAGTCCAGAAGGCATAATGGTGGACCCAGCTAAAGTAGAAGCAGTAATGAAATGGAATCCTCCGAAAACACCAACAGAAGTTCGTAGATTTCTTGGATTAGCAGGTTATTACAGAAGATTTATCCAGGATTGCTACACCGTTGACAAAATTGACTAGGAAAGAAGTAAAATATGATTGGGGTCCAACTCAGGTCCAAGCTTTTGATGAATTGAAAAGGAGATTAACTGAAGCTCCTATTTTAACACTGCCGGATGGTAATGAAGACATGGTTGTGTACTCAGATGCGTCTTTATCTGGGTTTGGGTTGTGTTCTTATGCAAAGGGGAAAGGTAATAGCATATGCCTCAAGACAATTAAAAACCCATGAAGCTAATTATCCAACACATGATTTGGAATTGGCTGCTGTGGTATTTGCTTTAAAAATTTGGAAGCATTATTTATATGGAGTGAAATGTACAATCTACACAGATCACAAAAGTTTAAAATACTTCTTTGAACAGAAGGACTTGAATATGAGACAACGAAGATGGCTTGAACTGCTCAAAGATTATGAATGTGAGATTTTGTATCACTCGGGCAAGGCCAATGTTGTGGCTGATGCTTTAAGTCGTAAGACAGAGCAATTTGCGACACGGATTAAGTCTTACAGTTTGGTGATAACACCAGATTTCCTGAATGAACTTAAAGATGCACAGAAGGAAGGACTAAAGGAAGCAAATGTTGGATTCGAAAGAATCTTTGGTCAAGTTAAGAATCTAGAAGAAAATGAATGTGGTGTTATGATCCGATTTGGTCGAATGTGGGTTCCACGAAACGGGGACATCAGGTCAAGGATTCTAGATGAAGCACATAAGTCACGTTACTCCATTCATCCTGGGGCAACGAAAATGTACCAAGACCTCCGAAAGGATTATTGGTGGCCAGGTATGAAGTTTAATGTAATGCAGCACGTAAACAAATGTTTGACATGTGCGCAAGTGAAAGCTGAACATCAGAAACCCTATGGTTATGTGCAACCTTTAGAAGTTCCGGAATGGAAATGGGAACACATCACCATGGATTTTATTACCAAGTTGCCTCTTATAGCAAAACGTCATGATGTTATTTGGGTGATTGTAGACCGGTTAACGAAAAGTGCTCATTTCTTGCCTATACGGGAGACTTATACGTCGGAGAAACTGTCTGAACTATTTGTGAAAGAAATAATTACCAGACATGGAGTTCCAGTTTCTATAGTGTCAGATCGTGACACGCGGTTCGTTTCAAGATTCTGGAAACAGTTTCATGAATCAATGGGCACAAGACTTAATATCAGCACTGTGTATCATCCTCAAACAGATGAACAGTCTGAAAGGACTATCCAAACCTTAGAAGATATGTTGAGAGCTTGTATTATTGATTTTGGTGGTAGTTGGGATGATCATTTACCACTAGTTGAATTCTCGTACAACAACAGCTATCATGCTAGTATTGGAATGCCACCATACGAGGTATTGTATGGACGGCGTTGTAGGACACCTGTGTGTTGGGGAGGAGTAGGACAGAAAGAAGTGGGAAGTGAAGCTGCAGTAGTTGATTTGACTGAAAAGCTCCAGCTAGTTAAAGCACGAATGAAAGCTGCACAGGATCGACAGAAGTCCTATGCTGATAAAAGACGGAGACCAATAGAATTTGAAGTAGGTGATCAAGTACTGTTAAAAGTTTCACCATGGAAAGGAATTATTCGATTTAGGAAAAGAGGAAAGCTGAGTCCGAGATTTATTGGACCTTTTCGAATAATGGCACGGGTCAGTAAGGTAGCCTATCGATTAGATCTGCCAGATGAACTGAGTGGAATTCATCCAACATTTCACGTTTCACATTTGAGAAAATTTCTAGCAGATGATGTAGCATATGTGCCGTTAAATGACATTGAAGTTGATGAAAAGCTAAACTACATAGAAGAACCAGTTGCAATTGTTGACACGAAAGAAAAACTACTACGTAACAAGATGATTAGACAAGTTAAGGTTCAATGGAAACATCGAAAGGGATCTGAGGCTACATGGGAGATAGAAGACGAGATGAAACGACTCTACCCACATTTGTTTGAAACGTAACAGGTTTCGAGGACGAAACCTATTGTAAGGAGGGTAGATTTGTAACAACCGAAAAATTAGCATATTGGATCATGTATGAAATCCATGTTGACTTGACAATTGAAATTATTACAGGTTGATAGTACACGAGAAATAATGAACGTGGGCGAAAACCGTGCGCAAAACGGAGTTACGGATTGTCTGGAATCGCGAAACGAAGAAAATTTTCAAAGTATGGAACTTCCGGACTCGTCGCGGTACGCGACGAAGAGGTTGAGGACTCTTCGCGGTACGCGATGGTTGAAAATAACTAAGATTCCTCCGGATTTCTTCGCGGTACGCGAAGCTCTATTTGGCTCCTCGTCGCGGTACGCGACGGGTGAGGCGGTGGAGTAAGTTGATCTTCTTCATCAGATTGCACGCAGAGTTTTATTTTTATTTATCTCTCGAACTCTCTTCACCCTACAGACGAAATTGCACCATCTAACCTTCAATTTGAAGCCACCAGAAGTCACCGATCATACCAGGGATCGTATCTACAAGTTCTGATCGTTGTTTTGCAGTCAAAACTCCGTCAGATTAGGTAACGATTCGTTTTAACTTTCTAGTGTGATTTTGATTGATTAGATCTTGATTTTGAACGTAATAACATAGTTAGGATTGTTGATTATTGCCTAGATGATGGCTAGGATTGATTAGAAATGAAGAACACGATGTTCTAACGGTTAAATCCTTGTTTTGATCCGTTGTAATGCCCGGTTTGCATGAAATCACAACTATGGTTATAATGGTTTAATCCATTTGATTATGACAATGTAGATGATTAGTT
The DNA here is from genome assembly GCA_009363875.1 of Mikania micrantha. Lineage (NCBI taxonomy): Eukaryota > Viridiplantae > Streptophyta > Magnoliopsida > Asterales > Asteraceae > Mikania > Mikania micrantha. Next base: position 42,037,971 of record CM018685.1, read on the forward strand.
TGGTTAATCTTTGAAATGCAAAGGTTAAATCTAAGTGTTTCAAACTAATCACAATCATTAACATACTTATTGGAACGATTATCTGATATTTATGATAACAGTCAGATTAGTATGTTAAACATGGTTATTAAACCTATTCTAAGACTACATTGTGATATTTCATGATATATGGGTAATCAATGATAAGGATTTATCATTTCTAAGCCATTAATCTGTTTAGGAACTGTTTTAGCATTATAATCAACAACATTAACTATTTGATGACTTTCAAGACAATGTCTTTGACATTGAACGTTCAGAAAGATCTAATCAGTAGGTTAAAACATAAATGACTTATTAAGTGTAAACGAATGCAGAATTACACCATTAGTACCAGTTTGCGAGTGATCTTGCTACAGGAAGACATCAGGTGAGTTCTATGAGCCCTCTTTTACTATTTTAACGTTTTAGGGCTGATATGCATGTTATAAAGTTATTTTAGGTAAATGATTGTTTTATCTGGCTGCGGTCAGATAAGAGAATATGTTAAAGTAAAGAATGTTTCAAGTTGTAAAGTTATTGTATGAAAGTGACACTAACCTGATTAAGGTCAGGTAAAGAATGTTTTCAAGTAAAGAAATGTTTTAAAGTAAATAATGCTTTAAGTCTCAACTACAATTGAGAAGTAAATGATTTTAAGAACCTCAGCTGAGATGTCAAGGATGTTTTAAAGACTCAACTACGGTTGAGAAATGAATGATTTTAAAAGTCTCGGCCGAGGTCAATTAGGAAACGTGATTTTGAAGTCCCGGCTGCGGTTGGGCAAATGTTGAGCACTGCGGTGCGGATAAGGGTTTATGATTATAATGGTTTATGATTATAATGGTTTATGATTATGATGGTTTAAATGATTTAAACCATGTTATGTATGAATGATGTATGTCAACTGTGTGTCGCCAGTTAAGGAAATCTTATGCATGCATAGCATGTTGACTTCGGTCAACAGGACAGGCTACATTTATGCACTGTATGATTGATGTTATGATGTCATGTATGTTATGTATATGAAATGTTATATGTTTAGTATGATTGAGACTGTTGACTTCGGTCGGCAGTGAAGGCTAATGTTTTATGTATATTAAAGATTTTATTTTTATGAAAAGTTAACTTAGAACTCACCAGCGAAAGCTGACTTGTTTTAGCATGCATGTCAGGTTGAATGGTATTGAGGAAGAATGACAGTAAGGCTCATGGCATACGTTGAAGACTACCCTGGCATAAACTGGCTATGTATAGAACCATAGAGTCGTGGGTTATGTGTAAAAGTTTGTTTAGATCTATATGATATTTATGTTGTTACCCTACATTCCGCTGCTATGATAATATAATTATGGTTTAAGTATTATGGGTTTGATGTTTTGCCAACTGAGGGGCTCGAGGCCTCTCAACATACCAATATATGATGATTATTCTAATGAAAACAACTTTCATACACCACCCCCATCTTTTATACACCATACTCACGTTAAATCAGTTAAATCAATTAAACCAATATCCATACCCGTTAAAAATCATAGATAATCCTATGAATAAGTCACATATACATGAGCAAAAGATTTTTAACTTTGAAATAGATGGAATGATTATTACTTCTTTGAAATCTTTTTCATTTCATGATTAGAGAATGTTTTTATTATTAGTACGTGATGTGATTGGAGATTAAATAAAAGCATAAATTTGTAACCCTATATTATATAATCGAATTAGACCCACTTATAGACATTTAAAAAAAAAACTAATAAAATGAGACTTCATGCAGCCCAAACGACAACCATTCTGTATCATTAAACAAAAGAAAAAAAAATTAGTAAGAGGTTGTGCATGGTGCCTTGTTGCATTATAATATGTACTATCGATCGGCCTTTATGGCTTCTCTAACTAAACAATTATAAGGTTTTATTTTAATCAAAAATATTACAATTATTTCTTGAAATAAACCTATTTAAGTTTAGGGGATAATTAAATAGGATAAATTTTTTGCCAAAATCATGGGCGAACCTTAGCTCAGACTAGGGGGCGACCGCTCCCCCTGTTTTTTTGTGTAGTAATGTATATTTCTCGATACGTAGTGTAAAATTTTTTAAAAACCTTAATTTCGCCCCCCTGGAAAAAAAATATATTATTTCGCCCCCCCTGGGATCTTAGTCAAGCTCCGCCACTGGCCAAAATATAGAAACGAAATTCTTTTTACTATACTGTATTTTTTTTCGGCTGGATCATTGTTTTTTTAAATGAAATTTTATTTTTTTATAATAGATTTTTTGTTTTTTGTTAGATTTTGTTTCTTCAAACTGAATTTCTTTTATGCTTTTAGATAAAATTATGTTTTAAGCGAAACATCGATCGTTTAAATTAGATTAGAAATATTGAAATGTTCTCTTTACAAAACAAATAAACTAGCCAATATAACATATATACAACAATATTTTTTATTTTTTTTATTTTGTCTTTGATATCTTCATCAATATGCACAATTATTCAAGGTCTCAAAGATATTTTATTTTGATTAGACAATGACAATAAGAATGACAACTTTCCGTATCATTCATAGTGTTAATGATCATAACTCGTCATCTGATCTCTACAACGAAGATTTAGAATTGGCTAGTTAATTAGATTTAAGATTATCAATGTTCCAAGTTTTAAATTTGTCTTTATAATTGTTATTCTTTTATAACTGAAAAAAAGTTGCATGGTATGTTATAGTATTTATGTCTATACATAAGGTGTTTATGCTTTTAAATTAAGAAAATTAACCAAAGTTGTATATCAAGTTATCAACCGATGATTTTTTGTTCATATCCTACTTTGAAAAACTTGTTCTTTTATGACTTACGAGTGTAAATTATTAATAGCTAAACATTGGCAATAGAGATCGAGAAAATAAATGTAAAAATAAATGTAAAAATAAATAAATAAATAAAACGAATTTGAATATGTATATTAAACACTAAGTTAGTACCCCGTATATTACACGGGTTTAATTAAAAAATATGATAAATTATCGATTAAAACTTAAACACTATAAAATGATATTTAATTAAACATGACATGTTATTAAAATTTTATATATTTAATACTTTAAGTATAATAAAATAATTTTTTTCTTTAAACACTAAGTTTTTCAATTTTTGTTTCTTTAAACAATTCATTTTGAAAAATTGTTTTTGAAATTTTATATTTTAAATAATTTGATTTTTTTTAAATGTTTATTAATATTAATATACTTTTAGTGTACTATTTTTTTTGGTTTTAAAATATATAAAAAAATATATTTAATATACGATTTATTTAATAGGAGAGAAGGACGAGAGATTAACATTGAGGTGCTTTAAAAAAATGACATGTATTATTAGAAAACCTTCATTTATTAGAATAAATAGAAATAGATGTGTAGCAGTTGGTTTCATTGTTGTAGCTAATGAAACAGATTGTTATACACATGAATAAAAAACACCTAACAACTCTAAAAATCAAAGAAGTCACTAAGTGTATCTATATACAAACACCATAAGTTAGACATACCAAATATATATATATATATATATATATATATATATATATAGGATTTGGTTCAAATAAGAACCCTCCATATTTGTGGTAACCTATTAACCCATTTAAGCCAATCAGATTCACCCACATCATATATTCTCTTTTGCTTTAATAAGGGTATTATGGACTTTATATTAACCTATTTAAGCCAATCAGATTCACCCACATCATAAAAATATATCATTTTCTTTTTTTAAATCAAAGTTTCCACATTGATTTTTATACACTTATAACTTTTTTATACTATATTATTTTTTTTATAAAAATTACATCATTAAACTCGTTATATTTTTCTCGTTAATTTCATAATAGTCATGCCAATTTTTTTTTTAAATTTTTTTCGAACTTTCGTAATTACACCAACGTAACGAACAATAAATATAATAATTTTCTCTCGTTTTTTCAAAATATTTCCATCTTTAAAATATTTTACAAATTATTTTGAGCGTTTGTAATTTTCTCTCATTTTTTCGAGCGTTTGCAATTACACCAACGTAAAATCTTTCCATCTTGTTACAAATTATTTTTTATTATAAAAATTAGTTTTCTCTCGTTTTTTCAAAAAATTCAAAAAAAATTAGCATGACTATTACGAAAAATAAATACAATAATTTTCTCTCGTTTTTTCAAAATCTTTCCATCTTTAAAATGTTTTACAAATTATTTTGAGCGTTCGTAATTTTCTCTCATTTTTTCGAGCGTTTGCAATTACACCAACGTAAAATCTTTCCATATTGTTACAAATTATTTTTTATTACAAAAATTAGTTCATTAATATTTTAAAAAATTAAGAACACTTTGAAAAAATCTAGCTCCTTACATCAGTGTAAAACGTCGTTGCATCAGTGTAAAATGTAGTTGCATCAGTGCAAATTACGAAAATTTTAAAAAAAATTGACAAAATTATACTTGAATTAAAGATAAAAAAGTGACAAATTTAACAGTGAAGTTTTTATAAAAAATAATAATGTATATAAAAGTTACGAGCGTTTAAAAAATTGGGGGTAAACTTTTTTTAAAAAGGGAATCAAGTACACCCACCAAATGTTAAATCAGTGTAAAAAAATGCATTTCGTTACGTTAGTGTAAAACGTCGTTACATCAGTGTAAAACGTCGCTGCATCAGTGCAAATTACGAAAATTTAAAAAAAATTGACAAAATTATACTTGAATTAAAGATAAAAAAAAGTGACAAATTTAATGGTGCAATTTTTATAAAAAAATAATAATGTATATAAAAGTTATGAAGGTTTAAAAAATTGAGGGGTAAACTTTTTTTTTAAAATGAAATCAAGTACACTCCATCAAATCTCTAAAATACCCTTAAACAAATCTCATCTACATGTTTTTTGACTTTTTTCCAGAATAAATATGGACCACACATTTCAAAAGGCTTCATTTTAACAACCAATGAAAATTAGTTAATAGGTTACCACACTTGGAGTGGGTTACCATTGGAACCTTTCCCTATATATGGGGATGTTCAAATGAAAAGTATTGCAACTTGAGAACTAAAATAATTATTTTTAACCACAAGTTTAAAGGGTATAATATTAACTGCTCCTACTTTAAAAAAAATTACTTTTATACCCCTAAAAACATGTGGTTCAAAATTGTTGCCTTTGGTTCCTTCATATTTAATGATTTTTAAAGAAATAAGTCCTTTATATATAGAGAAAGAAGAAGTTCCATAAGAAAACTCGTTATTTTAGAGAAACTAAGAAACTCTTATTTACTAATAATTTATTTTAAAAAGAAATTTAATAATTTTTCAAACCCGGCTTCTGTCATAGGCCCACTTTTTTAGGCGGCACAAAATTTTTATTATATATGTATATACAGAGATTTATTCAAATAATAACTAATAAGCTGCCAAAACTAAAAGTAAGTGTTTATAATCACATATTTTTAATAGGTAAAAAACATAATTTACTTTAAAATAGAGGAAAATATTTTCACGCCTTTTAAACTAAGGGTGTTAATTGGTTCGGTTTAATTGGTTTTCAAATTTTTTTCGTATCAACATAACCGAATTCGGGAAGTGGTACGGTTTGGTTTCGGTTAATACATAACAAACCAATTAAAAAGAAAATAAATCGGTTAGAAACCGAAAAAAACAGATTATAAAGAAGATAAACCAGTTAAAAATCGAATTAACTAAATTCAACCAAAAAAACCCGAAGTCAACCTTATATATTATTCATAAAATAATAAATTTAAATATGAATTAGGTTTAATCAGTTAATCGAATAAACTGAGTTAAAAAAATGGAACCGAAAACCGAAATTTAGAATTCAGATACGGTTAGGAATCGAACTGAGAACCAAATTCAGAATTGGGCTCGATTTTTTCAGTTACAGATACGGATTTTTTCGGTTTTAAACGTTTTCCAGTTATTTGAAACACTCCTACTTTAATATTAAAACTAGTGTTAATCCAACGCGCATTGCGGCGCGCTAGACTGCTAAACAACAAATGATATTTTCATACGGAATTACAATAATAGTTCTATAATCCAAAAGCGTGCTGAGAAGGGAGTTTTTCGACGAATCGTTTGACAAATTCACAAACATTTGAGATCCTTTTAGTAGTTTTTGTTGAAAATCTTTTTAGATTTTGTAAAGTCATTTCCTTTCATAATCACATCTTTGGTAGCTTGCATTTAAAAAAAATGAAATTGTTAAGTGTTCATCAGACATGTTTCAAAGGTTTACTAGTAAATTACGTAATGAAAATGAAATTGTGTTTCCAATAGTAGATAGCACAATTAGAGTATTTTCTTCTCTTTCTCTTTCCAAAACTAGAAGAAACAATTAAAATAAAGTTGATGATAATACTTTATCCCTACAGACAATGCCATGATAGTATAAGTTTCATACCATACCTATTTGTTAATTCATATGCATGTAGCTCCTTCTATACAGTACCATAATACAAGATGTTTCATACCCATTTATGTGTAATTATTTAATTTGTGGCAAAATTTAAAAAAACCAAATAATTCTATTGGGTCAACTATCAAAACTTTATAAATTACACTATTTCTTTTCATGAGTTTTAATATATATATATATATAATATGATATAATATGCTAGGGGATTTTTTTTCTTCGACTCATCCTACGCTCCTCAGTTATCAGGGTCGCCCCTCCTTGAAATATGACTCGTTAGTTATCGAGCTCAAGCTTCAAATGTCAACTTGTGTCGACTTACAAGTCTGAATCATCTTTTAATTTATATTATTGTTTTTATTTAATATATGTACTTATATAGATAGTTGTTTTTATCTATAAAACTATGATTAACAAACATACTCGTTAGTTATCGAGCATCACTTTCTTTTACACCTTTCCTACCATATTTCTTTTACACAAAATATCATATTTTACGAATGTATTTTCTTTCTCATAAGCTTCTTACCAGATATTTTTCACTCTGTTTCATCTTTTAGATCTATTGACGCTAATGACTCATCACACGATGATATGTTTGGCATTTCTGTCGATAGTTCTCCTCTTAGGTACCTTGGAGTTTATAATAAAGGTTTGTTTCACTTAATTTGAAATTAATTAGATTTTACTTTTACTTTTTTGTTATTTCATATTCTTGCCTTGCCAAGATGGGTTTATATTAATATTTGTTGTATATATGCTTTCTTTTTTTTGTTTCTTAACTATTTTTAGGCAAATTTTGTTGTTTATAGTTTATACGTGTTATTTAATTATCATTGACATCATCGTTTTGGCATATTCCATTGTTCATATTAACATTCTATTTATGAACGTGGGACATTTTAAAGTAAGTAACCGGGTCGGTGACCATAAAGAAAAATCACCCTAAGTATGAATTGAACTTGAGACCTTAAGGTTGTCTCTTCTGTATTACAACCACTACGCAACTTTCTTAGAGTCTAATATTAATACTCTTTTCTTAATAAAAAGATATATATGAGTTATTATCATAAAGTATATAAACGAAAAATTTAGAGATGTAGCTTATGCATCTATATCGGGGATGCCTACACACATATACACTCACGCGGTATATATATATATATATATATATATATATATATATATATATATATAGTATAGGGTTAGGCTAAAAAGGGTTAAAACCTTAAAAAGTGTAGGAATAAATCTTAGCCATTGATTTTTAAGATGAATGGTTGTAAGGGTGCCACCTCATTTGAGAGAATTAAGGGGGAATTTAAGTGGTTGGAGGGGTATAATGGGTATTGTAGCCATTGTTGACTTTTTAACAACTTCCCCCTACTTTTTTTAAACGTTTATAACTTTTTTGTACGTAATTATTTTTTAAAAAAAATTACACCATAAAATAAAGCGTTTTTTTATCTTTTCAACGAGTATAATATTGCTATATAAAAAAAACGACATAAATTGGTGTATATGAATGTTGCGTTTTATGGTGTTTTTGGGATGTTCATATCACTGAACACAAAAAACATCATAAAATGTTTAGCTTCGATCTCATGAATATTCGAACAACATAAACACCACAAAATGTTAACGCCATAAACATTATAAAATAGCTCGAAAAAACACCATGAAAAGTAAACACTATAAAACTAAGTTAAAAAACACCATAAAATGTCCTGTTTTATTTTCTTTAACACCTGGAAATCATTAACACCATAAAATGCTAACACAATAAAATAATTCAAAAAACACCATAAAATGTACATATACGTTACAAAAAAAACACCATAAAGATGTTTATGGTGTTTTTGGTGTTCAAAAAAAACTATAAGACGCCTTGTTTTAGTTCGTTAACTTCTGAACATCATAAATAAGTTGAAAAACACCATAAAATATTAACACCATAAAATATAGACATGCGTTACAAAAAAACGCAATATAATTTTGTTTAAATAACATTTGAAAAACACCATAAAATGAACAGTTAGTAAGACTAGGTATAAGTCATTATTTTTATTTTTAAAAAAATATATTAATATTATACTCTTTAGAAAGTCAAAAAAACGCTTGATTTTATGGTGTAATTTTTTTAAAAAAAATATTAATGTACAAAAAAGTTACGAGCGTTTAAACAAATGAGAGAAATTTGCATGTGACTTGCATGTGTAATTTATTTTTTGTTTTGACATTTTTACCCTTATGCTTCTAATCCACATGTCATTCTTTTGTGGCTTCTTAGACTTTTTAAGGTTTCAAGCCTTTTTAGAATATCCTTACCCTATATATATATATATATATATATATATATATATATATATATAGGGGATGAAATTTTTGATAACCCTCATCTTTTGCTACAACTCATTAACCATCATCCAATGGTTACTTTAAAAAGGTAAGTTTATAGGATCGTGACACGTGTCAGATTCTTTTTTTTTCTTTTTTTTTAATATAAAGGGCATTTAAGACATTTGTTATTTAAGTAAAGTTTACCCCTTTTTTTTAAACATTCATAACTTTTTTATACTATATTATTTTTTTTTAAAAAAATTGCACCATTATACTCGTCTCATTTTTCTCTTTAATTTCGTTATAGTCTCGACTAGTTTTTTTTTTGATGTCATGTATTTACATCATTGTAACGAGCTTAAAGATAGCAAATTAATTAAAATTTTTTCTAACAATGGTAAATTACAGTAATGTAACAAAAAATGAAGTAATGTAACACAAAATGAAGTAATTTACAATGACATAATTAACGGTGACGTAACACATTATTTTATTTTTTTCTCTAACAATGATAATTACAATGATAAATTACAGTGATGTAATAGAACACATTATTTTGATTTTTTTCTTTCACAATGATAATTATCGTGATGTAATTTATCATTGTTCGAAAAAAATTTAAACTAATTTGTTGTCAATGTAAATTACATCACTTTAATTTAAACCAAATTCACCGAAAAAAAACCAAAACCGAATTTTACGTCAATGTAAATTACATCACGATAAATTACGTCAATGTAAATTACATCACTGTAATTTATCATTTTTAAATAAATTTCAAATAAATTTGTTATATTTAAGCTCGTTACAATGATGTAAATATAGGACATTTAAAAAAAGTAAAAAAAATTAGTCGAGACTATAACGGAATTAAAGAGAAAAATAAGACGAATATAATGGTGCAATTTTTTTAAAAAAATAATATATTATAAAAAAGTTATTAATGTTTAAAAAAAAGGGGGGGAAAAACTTATAAGGGGTAAAATGACTATGATGCCCTTTTTAATATTTTAATGAAATGCTTACGTGTAAGTTTATGATTAGTTGAAATGGGTTATGTAGTTGTAGCAAAAGATGAGGGTTATTTTTTATATCTTGCCATATATATATATATATATATATATATATATATATATATATATATATATGGCATGGAATTTTTGATAACCTTCATCTTTTGTTACAACCCATTAACCATCATCCAATGGTTACTTTAAAAATGTAAGTGTATAGGATGGTGACACGTGTCAGATTCCTTTTTTTTCTTTTTTTTAATATAAAGGGCATTTAAGACATTTGTTATTTAAGTAAAGTTTACCCCATTTTTTTTAAACATTCATAACTTTTTTATACTATATTATTTTTTTAAAAAAATTGCACCATTATAATCGTCTCATTTTTCTCTTTAATTTCGTTATAGTCTCGACTAGTTTTTTTTTTTTTTGATGTCATGTATTTACATCATTGTAACGAGCTTAAAGATTGCAAATTAACTAGAAATTTTTTTAACAATGGTAAATTACAGTAATGTAACAAAAAATGAAGTAATGTAACACAAAATGAAGTAATTTACAATGACATAATTAACGGTGATGTAACACATTATTTTATTTTTTTTCTCTAACAATGATAATTACAATGATAAATTACAGTGATGTAAATAGAACACATTATTTTGATTTTTTTTCTCTCACAATGATAATTATAGTGATGTAATTTATCATTGTTCGAAAAAAATTTAAACTAATTTGTTGTCAATGTAAATTACATCACTGTAATTTAAACCAAATTCACCGAAAAAAACCGAAACCGAATTTTACGTCAATGATAATTACAATGATAAATTACAGTGATGTAATAGAACACATTATTTTGATTTTTTTTCTCTCACAATGATAATTATAGTGATGTAGTTTATCATTGTTCGAAAAAAATTTAAACTAATTTGTTGTCAATGTAAATTACATCACTGTAATTTAAACCAAATTCACCGAAAAAAACCGAAACCGAATTTTACGTCAATGTAAATTACATCATGATAAATTACGTCAATGTAAATTACATCACGATAAATTACGTCAATGTAAATTACATCACTGTAATTTATCATTTTTAAAAAAAATTCAAATAAATTTGTTATATTTAACCTCGTTACAATGATGTAAATATAGGGCATTTAAAAAAAGAAGAAAAAATTAGTCGAGACTATAACGGAATTAAAGAGAAAAATGAGACGAATATAATGGTGCAATTTTTTTTAAAAAATAATATATTATAAAAAAAGTTATTAATGTTTAAAAAAGAGAGGGGGGAAACTTATAAAGGGTAAAATGACTATGATGCCCTTTTTAATATTTTAATGAAATGTATATGTGTAAGCTTATGATTGGTTTAAATGGGTTATGTAGTTGTAGCAAAAGATGAGGGTTATTTTTTATACCCTTCATTTTGTGTTACATTACTTCATTTTTTGTTACATTACTGTAATATACCATTGCTATAATTTTTTTTAATTAATTTGCTATATTTAAGCTCTTTACAATGATGTAAATACATGACATAAAAAAAAACTAGTCGAGATATAACGAAATTAAAGAGAAAAATGAGACGAGTATAATGGTGCAATTTTTTTTTAAAATAATATAGTATTAAAAAGTTATGAATGTTTAAAAAAAAGGGGGGTAAACTTACTTAAATAACAAATGTCTTAAATACCCTTTATATTAAAAAAAAGAAAAAAAAAAAGAATCTGACACGTGTCACGATCCTACACACTTTTCTTTTTCAAGTAACCATTGGATGATGGTTAATGGGTTGTAACATTATTTAAGGGTTATCAAAAATTCCATGCCCTATATATATATATATATATATATATATATATATATATATATATATATATATATATATATAACTTTTGTTGTAAGATAAAAAAGTAGATGTGAAATTAGAAAGCTCCGTTGAGTTAATTCAGAAATGAAAATAAAAATGATGTACTATATATTGACATTTGACAATGCTTTACTCATGCTCTTTTTTTTTCTTTTAATGTTACGTTACACCCTTTGAAAAAACAATCTATATCTGTATATCTATATATATACTATACAATAAAATATAAATAAAGATTTTCAAGTGACACTTGTTATTTTTATAGGCAATCTAAAAATTTGTTTTTTATCTCTTGGAAGGCTCATTACTTCAATTAGTCCCCATGTTCATCGAATGAATATCTTACATGTCATTCGATTCAGTTTTGAATTCTTAGGTATCTTATCTCCCTTTTGATTTTACCAGAAAAATACGAACTAAATAATTTGTGCCTCGTTTGATAATTAGTTACTGATGTATTAGAAATATATCTTCGCTTAACAGAAAGCTGCTCTCCCCTATATAGCCAAGCTATTCACTGATTTGAGGAAGCTCTAAAAATAATCCCTAATTTTTCAATTTCAAAATAAAAGAATTAATAGCTTAATTTGTATTTGTAGAAAAAAATAAACCTGAAACCTTGTATTAGAATCCAAGTTTTCTTCTCATACATCAGCTATCTTCATTGTACACCCACAATCAACCAAAGCCAAACTAACAAAATTTTGATAAATTTGAAAGTAAATTTTAACAAAGAACTAATGTGGTTTGATTTGATGGTGGCCGAGTGTTGCCTTAGTTAGTTAATTAGTTTGTTTGTTTTTTATTTTATATATATATTTTTAAGTTGATTAACGTAAAAAAATAATTAAATGACTATGATATGCGTCCTTCCTGTTTAAAAGTTATGCTTTAAATACATTATATTTTGATGTTTTTAACCATGATTCTTACTTTATATTTTAATTTTTTTAACCATGATTCTTGGATTGAACTTTAGTGGACAAAAATTGGTTAATAATTTATTTCATATCCTATATGTGTTATTAATAGCTAGATCCATATCATATATTTTAATGGATACATTATTATAATGTTTTTAACCACAATCATTGGTTATATACACACACATACAGGGATGGATCAGCTAAAAATAGATTTTGCCTAAAAAGAAATAAATAAAAGTTTGACATGTAACATGCTAATAACGCAAAAAAAAAAATCTAGTACAATAAATTAAATTCACCAAAAAGAAAATTCTCCTACAAAAAGAATTCAGTACAAAAAAATAAAAATGTAATATAAAAAAACAAAAAAAATCCAGTGCAAAAAAAATATACAGAACAAAAAGATTGTAATACAAAAAAAAACTAGTAGAAAAAAAATGTTATACCTAAATTATTATTATATGCATACCTAAATTATTATTATATAAAAAAAATATTATACATAAATTATTATTAGCTTTATTTTTCTTATTTTTCTTGGACAAAAATCTCTTATTATTTGATTTTTTTCGAATGTTAAAAATAAATTAGATTCACATATTAAATATATATATCAATAAGACATATTGGAATATATAGAGTTCACATTACTAAAATAATACTTTAATTATTATTGCAACGAATCGGACAAATATATCTACAAGACACCATTGTCCAAACTAACATTTCATTATTACACTTCGTGATGAAACTTTACAAAATGGCAACTCTGGTTTTCACAAAAACACCCGTCCATACGTCGTATCTTTCTACCAAAACCTTCAATTTCCAAGATTAATCACCTTCAAATCAAACTAAAAATATAAAATATATATATAATTGAGTTACTAATGTTTTAATCCACGTTTTTATAGATTAACTTAGTAATATATAAACTTTAATTACGTAATTAATGATGGCGGGATTTGTTCATTGAAGGAATATGTCACGTTATTATTATTATTATTATTATTATTATTGCATGGCCATGCAGATGATAATAATAACTGGTTTGGTAGCTGCCATACGAGCATCACTTGATGCAAGTCCCATAATCTTTGCTGGAGTACTCCGGATTCGGTTTTCAGCCGCTCGTTCTCCTTCCGGATGATCTGTTCTTGTCGGGTCACGAACCGTAACCGGTCTGTTAGCTCTTGGTTCGATGACTTATGCCGGTTGACCAGGTTCCTTAGATTCTCCAAGTGCTTTTGTTTTCTCATCCGAGACCGTCGAGCCGACTCGCGGTTTGATATCATGCGTCGCAGTTTTCGATCATCGGTCTGGTTGATGATCATCGGACCTCCGTCGTCGGAGCAGGAATTGGAGGTGTTGGTTTGTTGGGTCGGGCTTTTGGAAAACGAGAAGAGTGGTTCTTGGGTAGGGTAAAGAAAGGGGTTTTCATGGGTACCGGTGACCCATGGGTCAAAGACGCCGGAGGGCATGTGGTCGGCCGCCGACGGGAAAACCGGTGACATCATCGCCGGAAAAAGAGTGGAGGAAAGTGGGAGGAGGAAAGGGAAGAAACGATGGGTTGGAAGCCGGTATTTAAGGGCAAAATATGGTGATTGTGGGGACTGGTCAAGGGCATTATGGTCAATAAAATACTTATAAACAAATGGAAGGTGTTCCTTCATATCTTGTCTTATATTATTCTCTTTCTTACTTATTTTATTGCCCATTTAAGCATATTCAACAATCAAAATGAGAGAAATCATTCCTTTCTTTTTAATATATATTAAAAACTATGTTAAATCTCGTGTGTTACACGAGTTGAAAACTGAAATGATATGTACTTTATAAGAAAACTTTTTTAAAAAAATTATTTTCAAGAAAACTTAATTTTACAAAATTTTCATTTTTCCAAAAACTACAAATTTTAAAGTAATTATTTTTTTAAAAAACAACTATTGTCTAGAAAAAATTCATGTTTTGTAAACTTTTTTAATTATGTTTTTTAATAAAAAAATATTTCTTTTTTGATTTATTAAAACTAATTTTTAATATGTAAAAGGTATATAATATAATTGGTCATTAGATTTATAATTATTTAATAAATTAGATAATATAATTATGACTTTCATTTAATTTGAGAGAGAATGAATGAGAGTATAAAAAAAAGACATGTGGCAAAAATAGCCTAATATATTGACATGTAGCAAAAAAAAATTTATTTATTATAAAAGTAAGATATATTAACTGATGACTAATGTATTGAAATGATAAAAAAAAAAGTTAAATAAAATAAAAGCTAGATATATTAATAAAGTAAAATTGCATAAAAAGCAATTCAAGAAAATAAATTACTTAAGTTATTGTTAATCTTGTCGTTTTCTAAATTTTTATTTCATTTGAGTTGGTAAAACTTGTCCCTCTTTGAAACATTTTTTTTTCTTTTTTCCTTTTTTTTTTGTCTTCATGTATACCTTTCGGTTAGGTATTGACTTCACTTTGACGCCTCAAATCGATCACGTTTCACCGGGTTTTACATAATTTTGAATGTTTTAATGATCCTCCATATCATATCATGATTAAAAACATTATTCTTCCACTGATTGTTGTTAGCTTAAGATCTTCCACTTTGAGTTCGTTTAATGAATACTTAAATAAGTGTCGCCCGTTATTTTAATAGGAAACAACCGGTCATTCGGGATCATCCTGGCAAATGCATCACCCTTCCACACGAAGATTAGAGCATGGTGACATGACTCATCCGAACAGAAGGAAATTTATAAGTAGAAAAAACCCCTAGCTCAACCCATAGTAATATTTGCTCTAGATGAGACTTCAACTCAATAACTCTTATAAGAGAAGTCAATAGAATACCACTAGAATAGAATCCCTTTGGTATTAACTTAGAAAATTTTTGAAGAACCCGCTTAGATAAAGATTTGTGTTTTTGTTGGTTCCTGATGATCAAGTCTTCAAACACTTGCACCAAAGCCTTTACCAACGTTGCCACCTCTTTGTGGCTCCATTATCTACACCTTTTCTTCTCACTCTTATTAGAGGTGGTATGGGTTCATCTTCTTCATTGGCCTCATCATCAAATTCAGAGGTTTCACTATCATTTTGTTCACATTGTGTATGAATTAACAGAATGAGAATACGAGTCGAATAATATATAATTTATGTCTAAACGTTGCCCCAAATGATGAAATGGTTCTTCAATCGGGTGTTTAACTTTTCAATTGATCAAGGAAATCATCAATCGAGAAATTTGTAGCAACGTTTCGAGGTAAGTTATATCATTCAACTCATATTCTCATTCTGATCAATAGCCTTAAAAGATCCGTTTGAAATTCGAAAAAAAAGTTAACGCAGTCAAGTTTTTTTCACGGAGGTCCACTAGAGGTAACTATGTCGGAAGTAGGGACCATTATTAGGGATTTTCAATGTTGAGACCAACAGAGGCCAACTCCTAAAACATTGGATTATTAAAATCCAATGTGCCATTAGTTATTTAATTTTTTTAAATAACCGTTGGAACAACTATATACTCGTCGCCGACTACCATCGAGAATTACTCTTCTCATACCCCCTACTATGCTGAAAAAGCAGAGGAGGGGAAATGGGTGGTGTTTTATCGGAATATCGGATATATACCGCAAGTGAGAGACGATACCTCACCTCTTGCATGCACATTTACATGATTGGTGAAGTTGCTAAGCACTAATAGATCGGTCGACTAGATAGTTGCGAGTATTCGGCATAAGAAGGCGTACTCGGCATACACGGATATAATAAATTATAAAAAAAAATTATCATAACAATACTATTATTTTATAACAAATAAAGTGAATATCAATTAAAATAAATTATATATATAGGGGAATCAAACAATAATCGGTTAAAAACAATGAAAACCAGTGAAAACAACGAAAATCAGTTAAAAATAGCGAAAACCTGACTTAGCTGAGTTGGTCCAAGTTTGACCGAGTTTCTTGGTAGAGTCGTTCGATCAAGTTAAAGAAAATCGGTTCAACAGAGTACCAAGTACTCGAACGTATAAGCAGAGTTTTACAACACTATCCGTTTATAAACCACACCCCAAACACCTAACAATTAGGTTTGAGTTTTTGCCATAAAAAATTAGAAAAGTAGTTTGTTTTTTTATTAAAATGTCTATCTCACCTAATTTTATATATTTATATTGCTCAACTTGTTAAAAAAATATTAACTAACTAACCTTATTTTTTGAGGCCTCTAATTTTATATAATAACTGTCAACTTTTAAATTGGAAAATTTTATATAATAAATGATTGTTTTATTTTTTTGTAAAGCATGAATAATTTTAAAGAATTTAAGGATAGTATAATATAAAACTTAGATTATAAGTTTTTCAGATATACTTTAAAAAGAGTATAGTAACTTTAATTTGTTAAAATTAGATGTAGACATGAAATTGAAAGAGATTTTTTTTTATAAACAACCATCATAAGATGACTTCGTGACTTTAAAAACATTATGAGGAGCCGACGGATTTAATAAATAAATGGACGAGACTAAACTCAATAACTATAAAATTATTTGATGAAATACGACTAACAGTTAGATCTTAATGTTTAAAGAAACCCAAGTTTAAGTTTCCTTTGAAAAATTATTTGAAGATAGTAGATATTTTGCGGTGATCAGCTCACACTCAAGTTTAATGTTTTAGAACGAGGGCAAACCAGGCTAATTTGCGAATCCGATCCGCTAACACTCAATAATATATATATACTAGCCTAGAAACCCATGTATTACATGGTTGAACAAATATAATATGTTATAAACAATAATTTATATAAAAATTTATATGTTATATACATTTATCAATTGTTGGTTAAATAAGAAATATGAATATTTTAAAATTATAAATAACAAATAATTATAAATATTTAATAATTTTAAAATTATATAAACATATAAGATATAATTTAAATTTTAATATATTTTATTAATTTTTAGTAAATTGATAAATTTTTATAATATGATTTATAATTATTAATATTTTTGGAGAAGAGAGAGGCGGGAAAACTTTTTATACATTTAATTAGGAGATGATATGTGTATCCTAAAAATACTCTTTTATTAGAATAGGTAGATATATGTATATATATTAAAATACAACTAAAATGAATGGTATAAATATGTAATATGTATATTATATTAAAAGAGTAAGTAAATATATATTTATATGTGTGTGTGTATTAGTGAAAAAAACGTGATTCTTTTTACGGTTTCAGTGGTGTTCGGAGAAGGTGACGGTGATTTATTTGTTCTCATAGAAAATCGATGTTTGCTTAGATATTTGTTTTTTTTATTTCAGCCAATTGGTTGCCAGTGAGAATGATTTTATAAGTAATTTTTTCTATTATTTTCGTAACATATTTGTATGGAATTTGTATAATTTTATGTTTTAGTGAGAAATTAGTATAGAATTCGTAATGAGATATTTGATTTTGTTATGTAACTAATGTTTATGCAAATGATATATAACACCCATTATTAGGAGTGTACTGGAATAACCTGCCGCAACATGCGGTGGGAAAAAACCTAGTTTATTTAACTTTATAAAGCTTTGAAATCAGTGGCGGACCGTGAGCGTATTGAGGGGACGGAAATTTATGAGACCATAAATACATGTTAATTTTATAAGCGAGTGGGAGCGAAACCACTATTTTAACTGAAAATAACATTTCGATCAAAAAATTAACATTACATAAAGAAAAAAAAAGGGGGACGGTCGCCCTTGAAGAGCTTTGCCCATGTTTTAAATTTAATTGAATGTATGGTATTTGAACCAGAAGACTAACTAATTTTCGTTACTAGAGGTGCGTAAATCGTGTTTATTTTTAAACTAGTTCCGGTTAAAAAAAAGGTCAAGAATCGGTTCCAGTTCTAGCTCCGGTTTTGGCCGGGTACGTACAAGTGGAACCCGTTCCAGTTTTTTCGGTTCTGGTTTGAGTTCATGTTGTCGGTTATGGTTCATGTTCCGGTTTTTTTTCACACCTCTACTAGTTCCTACGGACCATTAATGCTTTTGATGTTTGAGTCAGCCGGCACTCAAGTGGGGGCTACGTGGCTTTATAAAAGTTAGTGACATCAGCAACGTGGGTCCCAACATTTTATGTTAATGGCTTAATTACGAAGAAACAAAACAGGTGCCGTCATTGTTGGACACGTGTCACTACCCTATCGGCTAGTACGGTGGAAGCCTATAGGATACCGACTAGTTACTTGCTTACGTGGGAACACTTTAATGCGCGGCTTTGTGTCGACGCGCCAAGCCGACAAGCCAACTAAAGGCAAAAATGAAGTTTGATAAGAAATACATTTTGTTGAGAGATTATAATTATAAAGCCAACTTTTTTTTTAACAGCCGTACTATCATACCCCTAAATTGCATCCAATATTACACCTTGTTTTGATTTGAACCCAAGACCTCCTTTTTAAGAGGCAATGCCTCTATCAAGTGGGCTAGTCCCACATTGGCTAGTTATAAAGCCAACTAGATAGCACACCCGGTGCATTGGTGCACATATTCAACACCCTGGTATTTCATTTGAAAAAACTTAAAAGATATCAAGAAAAAACATTCGTGAATAACATTTGCGATGAAAAATCAAACTATCGTGTGTTTACAACCTTGTTTAACATTAATAGGAGTAACTCAAAAGATAAAACGTGAACGGATAGACACGTTTGATCATAAAACAAATTACTACGAATTGAAAAATAGAAAAAGAAAAAAGAAAAATAAAATTAATTATGTGTTGTTGCATCAATTTGATCACATTATCAATTTTCGAACTCAACAAAAAAAATTAATGGATTAGTTGTGAACTAATTTACAAAAAAAAAAATAGGAAAAAAACTCGAACCTGAGAAGAGAAAAACTGAAAGTTGGGTACCAAACCATTACGCCAACCACATGTTTTATTTACTTCTTCTTTAATAACACATATATCTAAATATAAATTTGAGTTAAGGTTTACAATTCATAGTAGTCCATTGTATATAGCGGAATTTGTTTATCACACTTTTTCGCCAAGGTTTACGGCTAAAATATTGATGTAAAATATTTTATAAAAAATTACTAGCACATAGTAAGGTTGTATCTTTTTTTATTTTGAGAAAATGGGTTTAAGACTTGATAAACAACCTCTTACACAAATGTGTAAGTAGAGGTTGTTTATAGCAGATCTCGAAACGATCCGACTCATCTCTAGACTATGCGCAAAACGGGAGATAACTTAAGCACCGGCTGCATTTTTTTTTTCTTTTTACTAGGCAACTAGACAAACTAAAAATATGTGTGTATAAGAGAGAGACGAAAAAACATGGTTCTTAAGGATTAAACCGTCAATGTTCATGCTTAATTATATTTTGTTTAATTGGCTAGAGTTATTTATATCGAAAGTAATAGGGCAATTGTTACTGCTTATGCTCCGAACCTATTTGTTTACTAGTTTTAGAACAACTATTAGGTTCAAAAATAATTTATTACGACACTATAATGTATTTGTTTGAGGTATTCACCTGCACTAGTTTCTTGCTTTTGAAGAAGACAAGCAATCTTTATGGGCTTAATGATATAATACTTTAGAATTTTTGAATTGACAAATATATTAATGCATACTGAGCTTTCATTATAAAAATAAAAAATAACATACATGACGTATTAGTTAGAATAATTATTTACCCTATCATCACATATACTCATTTAAGAATGAAGGTAGAGTTTCCTACCAATCAAACAAGCAACTTCACAAATTTTAAAACTTGCTCGTCAAATTTATAAAATCTTAAACTTATCATGTTTTTAAAGTTTACAGTTAATCTATTATAGTATATGTGACCTGATTTTTTCTTAATAACTTTTCAATCTTCACTATATATATACCTGGAAAACTTAACTTATAGTAAAATAAACGGGTAAACAATTATTGTATTTAGGATTGAAATGACTAGTATTATAACATAGAACGGGTTAAAATGAATAACACTTAACACAATGCATGTTAAGATGAATAACTTAAAAAATACGTGAATATAATATATTCAAATGGATAAAATGATCAATGATATATTTGTTGAGAAAAATCATCAAAAATTATTTAAAAAAGCTACTTGTTTAGTTACAACTCATTTTAACTTAGGGGTTGTTTGACAGCATCTGAATCATTAAGTGTTGAATGGTTAAGATGTCTGAATGGTTAAGAGGGTCTGAATCATTAAATGTTGAATCAATTAAGATTGTTTGGTTGCATATCTGAATAAATATGCAAAATGACTATTTTACCCTTATGAAGTCTTTTTTTCAGTGATAATATAAATAATAAATACAAAATAAAATCCAATCATGATAAAATCCAAAGATCCAAATTACACAATAGTTCTTCAAAATCCTTAAGAAAAATTCTAAAATTCAAACATAAATTAAAATTTGACGAACATTGTCATGCAAGTTGACTAGCTATATTCGTCACAAACATAATCAAATGAAACAAGCATAAACAAATCACTACATAATCAATTTGGGATCAACTTGATCTCCAAAGGAGCATACTGCTCTGTTTGGTACAAAAATCACCACAACAGCATCAACAAATCTCAATCACCACAATAGCAACACCAACCCTGATACCACCATTTCAGTAAGCAATTAGTCCATGATTATTGCATATTAAATCAAACTTGTAACCTATTTATGTTCCTGCATCAGAAAGCATAAAAAGACCATATTCATACCTTTCAAAAAAGGCCTTCAGGCCTTCTGATGAACTGAGAGGGACTTCGATGAAGTGAGGATCAAGCTGTCTATTCCTACATAGATATTTTGATACCTAAATATCACCAATCACCAGATTGCATAAACAACACTTATAATGAATAAAGGGCTTGGTAAACAGCTCTAAAAAATTAACGGATTGAATATGATTATAGAGATTAATCAGACCAAATCAAAAGAACACGAAAAAATTCCGAAGCAACAAAACGTTGAAAGAAATCATACAAAAGATCGCATCATAATGTCAACTGAAGCAAGAATCTTCAATTCCGATAGAGAACAAGAAACATTCGACGAGAAATGAGGGGATAGAAATACCTTATCAAAGCACGATCTGCAGTTGCCGGAAGTAGTAAAGAATGTTGAGCGGCGATAGGTACCGGTGGTGGAGAGGAAGACGACCGGAGGTGGAAACGACCGACGACCGGTGGTGGAGAGGAGGACCACCGGCAATTTTGGGGGTGAAGAGGCGACGGGAAAGAAGGGGCTGGGGAAGCGACGGGAATGGGGTTGGAGAATAGGGTTTGAGTTGAAAAATAAAATGAGGGTAAAATGGAACACCCTTTTTTTCTCCTTTCACTTTCATTCAGACTTGTCTTCACATCTGAACCATTCAGACCGTCATTCAGATGTTTTTTTCGTTCAGATGTCCCAAACAAACGGTCTGAATCTGAATGGTTCAGATTCAGACTCATTCAGACCCATTCAGATGCTACCAAACAGCCCTTAAACTAAATTGATATTATTTTTTAAAAAGTGACCAATTTAGACGCAAACGGATTTTGCTTAAAACTCATCTTAACCTGCACGCATCATGACCTACACCTATTCTGACCTGTTAACCCAACCCAACCCAACCCGTCCATTTTGCCAGGCATAGCTATGTATGTGTGCATAAACTAACGGTAACATGTCTAAATCGTGCTGAATAAGACTGTTACCAACTGAAAAACATTTGTATTA
The DNA here is from genome assembly GCA_009363875.1 of Mikania micrantha. Taxonomy (NCBI): domain Eukaryota; kingdom Viridiplantae; phylum Streptophyta; class Magnoliopsida; order Asterales; family Asteraceae; genus Mikania; species Mikania micrantha. The sequence continues at coordinate 42,060,384 of CM018685.1, forward strand.
TATTACTATTTTTTATCCTTGTTTTCGTCTCCATAATTAAGTCGTCATAACTTTGTATATTTTTTTAATATACTTAACCACATCAACGTCTAAGATGAATCTCGTGCAATGAAGTTCGTAAACACATTGCATTCATAGTGCGATCTTGATTTTGACTTTTGTTATATCTTTTTGATAAAATTATTTTTTTTTAAATTTGAATTTCACCGTAATGTATGTGACATAATTGTGTTTTCTACCCATTTCTCAATTTTCTTAATAAATCTTTCACAACTTCTTATGTTTCTTTTAATTTTACCAGCACACGACAACGTATAGGTTTTAATCATATCATTCCATCACAACGCGCGCATAACTTTACTCACTCATTAATACGAAAACATAGAAATGGTGAACATGATCAAAAGTTTTATATTAGTATATGATATGATATTGGTTAACATGATCAAAAGTTTTATGTTAATATATGATATGATTTGTTTTATTAAAGGTTATGAGTTTTTTAGAACATGTCAAGATGAGATAACGTGATTTAAATTGGACTTGTCGCATCACAATGGCCCTTTTTTGCTTTCAAAAGTTTTATGATATTATTTTTACGTATACGTCTAACCTATTACATCTCATAAACTTTACGTTGGCTTTAATTATAATTGGAAGTTAGTTCTAAACTTATTTCAATATAAAGGATAATTCTTTATTCAGAATATTCATATATATAATCAAATCGCACCATCTCTGTAATAAGTAAATGCCTCTTTTTCTCCTGAACATCGAGAATTATTTGCAGATGAAGAGATGTCAAAGGGGCTTCTTACTCCCCAAACAAATCCTCCTACATCTCTATATAAACGTTGGTTTATCAAGAAGACGCAAGAAAAGCACTTCAAATTGTTGATTAATCGCCAGAGATGACTTAGAACCAATCGTTCACCACTTTGTGGAAAAGCCTTAGGTATGAATATGTTAGATACCTGTGACTCGATTGCTGAAATAGTATCTCTCCCCCAAAAAGCATGTTTTTTTACCGACGCACAAAGAAAATATTTTGTTGCGGGCCTCGTTAATCTTTTTAAGTTTATGCTCTACTCCGGGTAAAGATCTGCCCGATTTTGATTTGCACATATAGTACAAATGCTCCCATTACCACTTCTTTTTGTTATTGACAAGTCCAACCCCAATATCTTGATTTCTAGTAGCAATGCATCGCGACCATATATGTATATCATCTGCTAATACACGGCCGACCCTAGAAACTAAAAAAGGGTATCCTGAGCAATTGCAATAATCAGATTTATTGATATTCCTGGTATAGTAGATGCTATCACACATATAATCATACTCAATTCGATGAATTGTTTGATCTTAAAGGGGATCTTCTATAATTTCGCACGTGAGGGATTCAAGCTCCATCGCCGCTCGTAGCTGAGGATCAAATGAGTTATATTTGAGCAACGATCAAATATATAACTTCTCATACTTTGGGCCCACATTAAAGTAAATTTAAAGGTATAGATTTTTTCTTATTTTTTTATTAATGTAACTGGGCCCTACATTAATTAAAAGAATAGAAAAAACCCCACCTTTAGATTTATTTTAGTGTGGGTCCCAAAGTAATAAGATGTAGTTATTCGGTTAACGCAATAAACATGGGTTAACATTTGATCCTCTCCCTATATATATATATATATATATATATATATATATATATATAATCAAAAAATAAATTAAAAAAACGGTTCAACCACCGGTTCGCCTAAAACGGCCCAGAACCCCTAACCGGACCGGTTCACTCACCGGTTCGACCGGCCGGTCCGGTTTTCAAAACAGTCGGTGTAATGGTGACAGAATTTCGAACATAGAGCTACCAACAAACTTTAAACTAAATAAGCGAGTAAATTACGGTTTTGGTCTTTTTGGTTTAATTATTTTAATCTATTGAATTTAAAACAGAATTTTCTAACAAACGAAGCTCTATTGTATTAATGTTTGTAAAGAATGAAGCAGGATTCTTGGAAGAATGAGGCCGACAGGAATTGATCCAGATACAAAGTTGTTTTCTATCTGTCTGTGTGTGGTTGAGAGAACTTAATTAGGTTTGATGGCTAGGAAGTTAATAAAGTTATATACCAGTATATATATTTATATATAGACGTATAGGAAGTTAATAAAGTTATATACCAGTATATATATTAATATATATATAGACATATATATAGGGTTTAGCGGTGATCTTACAAGTTACAAAAGTTGTCATCATATATAAATAATAAAAGGATTCTTTTGAGTATGTGTGATAAAATTAATTGGATTCAGGTAACTTTAAAACTAGTGGGGTGTTAATCAAATCGATTATCGACTTTTTTGGATTATATGGTTTTTGTTTAATCGATTTTGAAATTTTGTTATCGATAAAAAAAAAAAAAAAAAAAAAAGCCAAACCAAATGCAGAAGATCGTCAACCAGAATTCAATCCAGTTAAGTCTCGATTAAAAATTGAACAAATAAAGCAAACAAAATTCAACCGAATAAACTGATTAAAAACTGAACGGGTTGAAAATCTATTAAAATGATTATACCTAACTGAATAAACCGAAATCAACCTTATATATTATCAATAAAAATAATAAAATTATATCAAAATTTGGTTTAATCATTTAATCGAATAAACCAAACAAACTGATCATTTAAAAAAATATGGAACCAAAAACCGAATTTGAAATTCAGATATTGTTAGAAACCCAACCAAAAACTGAATTCACAATTTGGTTTCGTTTTTTGGTTATGGATACTCGGTTTTAAATAGTTTTCGATGTTTTAAAACACCTCTAGAAACTATAGTTTTTATTTGAGTTATTTGGATCAAAGTTATGAAAAAAGAATAGTGGTACGATTTTTTTTTATAACCGTATGAACCTATTTGCTTGGTAAACTCTTAGGTAGGGGTGTGCATGGGTTCGGTTTGGTTTCGGTTTTTTCTACTTATGCCTAAAATTACGCTTGAAAAAAAAAACCAAAATATTGTATCTATACTGAAACTATTTGAAGTACTACACTACTTAACATTTAAAATATATATAAAAATCTTTAAATTTAATAAAAATCATATTTGTTTTTGTTACCATAAGCCTAAAAAATAATAAAAAAACGATTTTTATATGACTTTTGGTATTAAGAATCAAGAAAATAAAAATAGATGGTTTTATTATTGAAATTTTTGATAGTTCATATATATATATACTAATAAATCAAAATAATTGCGTGAACACTTGTCAACATTATAGACAACTTAATTTTTTGTTTTCTCGTTTCTCTCTCCTATTTAATGATTTATATTTTTAAAATTTAGTCAAAATTTAAGAATAATTACTATAACATGTATAATGATTAATATATCTATCTATTCTAATAAATAAATATTTATATAGACACATTTCATGTTCTTAAAGAATCTCAATTATGTATTTCCGTCTCTCTGTTATTGAATGTATTTTTTATTAAATGATAATATTAAATATTAAATATATTTTTTATACATTTTTAAATTGATTATTATTAAAAAAACATACTTTTTAAAAAGAACCAAATTATTATAAAATATATAATTTCTAAAAAAGGAATTTAAAATGTAATATTTGAAGAAACAAACTTTGAAAATATTAGTGTCTAAAATATATTATAATTGTTTTATTATTTAATGTATGAAATTATATATAATCATATTTTATATTAAAAAAATCATCTTATATTATTTAAATTTTCTTTGATAGCTGTTAATTTAATAATATGTTTTTTATTCATCACGTGTAATACAGGGGATACTAACCTAGTATATATACACATACACACACACACACATACACATGCATTCGATTTTTTCGGTTTTTACTGTAGATGAAACCAAACCCAAACCCCGACTTTCAGTTTTTTAGAAAACTTAAATCAAATCTGTCGGTTTATATTTGGGTTTGGTTATTTCGGTTTGGACTTTTCGGTTTTTGGGTTTAGGGTCGGTTCTTTCGGTTTCATGCTCAACCCTACTCCTGGGTCCCCCTAATACCCGACTAACTGAGAGGAACAAGTAAAACACGGCCGCAAGCAACCGGGTCGGTAGCCTCGAAGGAAATTCCTCTAAGTGAGAATAGAATTTGAGACATCAAAGCTGTCTATTATTCACTCTAACCATTACACACTCTAACCATTACACCACTTCTTTGGAGGTTTAGTACGAGTATTTAAATATACAAGACTAGGGGATTTATGATTTGAAACCTCCTTTGTAACATTATTTGGGTAATTTTTATACAAAAAAAAAAAAAAAACATCGACAAAAGTTTTTAAAAAAAAATAATTTATAAACGATGTAACACAGATGTAAGACAATAGACTTGTACAAAAAAAAACCAGTTTGGGTTCCCTAACCGGTTCACGAACCAGCCTAACTTCGAAAGAAAACTGGTTTGGGATGCATAATTTGAAACCCTCTTTAGTTCAGAAAACTTTGAAAACCATGAAAAAACTATGTAAAAAAACTTTTTTTTTAATTTTATTTTACATGTTTGTAACATTATTTAGGTCATGTTTATAAAAAAATTTAAAAAAAATCACCAACAAAATTTAGAAAAAAAATAATTTGTAATGTAACTGCTTCGCCCAAACGTGACAGATGTGTTACAAGACATTTACATTTTTTTAAAATTCTCTTGAATTTTTTTTATTTCTTTTATAAAAAGAATCTTAATAATGTAGCAAAACTGTAAAAAAAAAAAAAAAAAAAACTCTTTTTACATGGTTTTTTTCTTGTTTTTCAAAGTTTTTCAAATAAGGTTTTCATTTTATTCATCCCGTACAAAACTATAACATGAATAAAGCTTCAAATGGTAAACATGATTAAATTAATGGTATTCTAGTATTTTCAATTTATTAAAGCTCCCACCTTTCTTTAAAAGCTATTTGAAGGAACTTATATTTTTAAAATTAAAGTTTAACTCTCATGATCACACCCAAATAAGATCAAACTTATTTCTTAAACATAATATTGATTAGAAGTTAGTAAGGGTTGGAAAGGATAAAATGAGGAATTCACCCTTGTGTTAACTTTATTTTTATCAAAAATACTATTCAAACTTGTTTATGCGTAATTATTTGTTTTAAAAGAGTTCTTTAGTATATAATTTAAGAACTTCATACTCTTCAATATAATATAAAAATTTTAAATATATTTTCAAAAAAAACAAATTTTTTTCAAAGAGTACTACAATGTGTGATAAAATATTTGCTTATGGGTTGTTTAGTGACCTCTTACTGATTCTATTAAAGTACCATCTATGAACCTTTCATTCGTTGAAATTGTTTGTTTTATTTAAAAAACACATCTAAATCAACCAGTCGTCCTCTTAACCAAAAATCTTTAAATAAAGTTTAAATGATTTAGACTTTTTACTGACACAACACTTAATACATGATATTAACCATAACCTCAATGTTTCCTATGTTGGATTTAATTGAAACTTGTCTGTTTTATATATGCGCGTATAAAATCACTAAACCCATGGATAGTTGGTATTCATTCTAGTAAATAAAGTGATGCATCATGCATGCATGCATTTTTAATAAAGAAATAGTGTTTATAGGTATTTAATTATTTAAAGGTGAGGAAAAAATAAAAAGCATTAAAGCGGTTTATGATTTGGTGGAATTGGTTCCTTAATTGTTGCAGCTTATAATCATTATCATAATATAACTAATTATGTAAAAGAAAAAAAGAAGAAGATGAAAGATGCCTTGTAAAAGCCGATTCCAAAGTGAACAAAAAATATAAATTACCCTAAAACAGTACACACATAATTTTATTAAATTATCTTATCTTACCTTATATAACCAGTATCAAAATAATGATTAAACCGTAATTAATGTCAGTTTAAGAAAATACTTCTCGGAATAAATAAAAATAAATAAATAACTTGATGCTTGTATTGGATACTACTACTGGCTACGGAAGAATGAAGGAGCTGTAACTCGTTTCTTTTCAATTCACTACATGCCTACGTGCAATTCTAAAGATTAAAGTACCTTGAATTCAAATATTGAAAAATAGGCGACCGTTAAATCCGTTAATCATACAATACCTTCGGTTGATCATACATCAGTCTTGATTATATATATGATGTGTACAAGGCTATAATAGTTGTATAGAACTATATCGTTAGACATGTGTCAAATCATCCAAAATTATATAGGCATGTATAGCTGTATTAGATGAGGTTAGCATCCCTATACGGTTGGTATAAGGTTATACAACCAATATTTGGTTTTTATACTGCCAGTATTTGGTTTTACTTGGCCGGCATATATTTATAAGGTCAATATGGTTCAAGAACTCTGTGAGTCGTATAGAATTTATTTAAAATTGTAGAACAGGGTCGTAATTTTTGCCAATATATATATAGGAGTAGGCTCATATACAAAATGGTTTTTTTTTGTAAAAAAGGTAGGAATTAATTAAATATTGACATTTGACATTTTGGTTAATTAATAGAAAATGGTAGTTTAGGCAATTTAATATTAATTGATTTTTAAATTTCCATTAAACAAGAAAAGTGGGTAATCAGTTTAAGTGATTGAATTTATTCCAGAAATTAAAATATAATCGAAAATCACAAAATACCAGCAAATACGAATTCTTTTTAGCAAAAAAATTTGCAGGCATTGAGATAGTGAATTGCATTGTAAAATTGGATGGATGAGCACGTACAAATAGATGATACGATCGAAGATATTGAACATACTGGTAGTTTTTGCAATTCTTACAGTTTTTCAATTTAATATCGATGAATGTGAAAAATTATGGATTTCTGATTTAGATGATTTGTATAGAAGACAGCGTTATGGTTTCAATAGTGGTGACTGGTGAGTGGTGACAAGATTCTGCTATATCCCTGAACTTGCATCTAGTTTGGTAGTTTGCATCTAGTTTGAATGTATGTCGTGAATGCAACAATGAAGCCCATTAACAGCCAATGTTTGAAGGTTGACAAAGACAACACAGAAAACTTGGGCTCTTGATCAACAAGTCAACAAGGACCATGTATTATAGACAACTTGTAAAAAGGGCAAGCTACCTTAAGCCTTAAGGTGCCAAGGAAACCAAATAGTATGCAACTTCAGAACGAAACAGAGAGAAGCTATCCCAAATAAGAGCTTATGGATAGCGACAAATAGGATACACATTGATCTTTGTGAACCGATCACATACATATCGCCTACTCGCCTAGTACCAAAAGCCATGTAATACGATTATTCTCTAAAGGGTTGTATTTACTTTCTAACAAGAGTGAAAGCTTTGAAAGATTCAAAATTATGGTTGAAAAAGAAGAGAATTGATTGTTGCCTACACTCCACAACAAATCGGAGTGGTGGAATGTCTTGATAAGTATCAATACGCAATGGGGAAGTGAATGTCATTTTCTATTAGCGAATGTGCTCATGCTTGTTCATCATTAGAGGATACTATTTGTAAGAATTTTCCCTTATTTTTTCTTAATTTCTATATAAATTTTTCATAATTTATGAATCAAATCTGATTAGGATAAAATACAATATTATAAAGAATAATAAAGACTTTGCTACGTTTTCACTTCAAAGTAAAATATAGTACTTAGTTCTTTTTAATTTAATTTAATGTCTATTGGTGTTCTAAAAGTATCTTTTCAAAATCGTGGAGAGGAAGATGCATCTTGGGCTGACATATGGTGCGACTTGTTAGATATATTGAGTCATATGGGATTTCCCCGTTTTCTCCCCAATTGAGATATCGTCTGTTTCGTCCATGAAGCTTAATTGAATCATCAAAAATTTTGAGCGTGTAATAATGAATAATTGAATATGGTCAGATATATCTCAATCAAAACAAAAATGCCAAAGTGGGCATGGATTAAGATAGCTAATTGGGCTTGCCAGTTGCCATATCATTAATCGGTGTATTACATCAGCCCTAGAAGATAAAGTACATGAAGTGGTTCGTTTTTTCAACCCAGTTTGACTCAAACCAAATCGGTTCTTTTTCTAAACGACCCGTTTTGACCTATAACATGAACCCAATTTAACACAAACCTTATTTTGACCAATTACCCAACATGAGTGTTTTTGCAAGCTTAATCATTGTGCTTAAAGTTGCAAAAATCACTTTGAAAGTCCACCAACTTCCTAAAAAAGACGATCTACTACCTAATATGCCATCCGAAAACAAAACCGCAATGGACAACATTTCCATGAAATCAGCATTAAAAATCTGAATCCATTTGAATTGGCAAATATTACAAATATCTAGGCACATTTAAAAACCCTAATTTAGACTTTATAAACTGTAAACAAACTATTTACCCCATCATAAACACTGGACAATTAGTTCAGTCACCTGTAATGAATTAGAGTAATGAAACTATAATCTCATGTGTCAAGCCAAATCAATGTCAACAACATCAAGCCAATCATTAGATTCTTTAGTTCCAGAGTTATGAATGCTTACTTTTCCCAATGAATTACTATCCTTCCCTGAATCAGTGGAGCTTCCATTAAATTGTACCCAGCTTCTTGACTCTTTTGTTGAAGAATCAGATGTGTATGCTGCTTTCTTGTAATGTATAGGGATGTTTCCATCATCATCATCATCATAATCATCATCATCACTAAATGATACATCATCATTATCCTCAATGGGAATTGCAACTCTGTTGATAACAATTTCTGAGCTTTCTTCCTTTAACAAATCATCTTTATATTTACCCTGATGTGAATCCTCTTGAATCACAGATTTGTCCACAATCAGAATGTCATCACTCTTGATGGGATGTTTGACACTCTCGATTGCAGATACCTCAAGCGGGAAAAGTTTTGATTTAGAATCAGACGTGTTTTCAGAATAAGAACGGTTCTTCAACTCATGTGCTAGCAAGGCTCTAGCTTTCATAATCTTCATAAAAAAAAATTAAAAAATAAAAAATTTTAACCACAAACACTTATGTGATCAACATGAGAAGTCAGCATTGCTCCAAGAAGACATACCTTGGGTGTTGAAAGAAGCTCAGCAGCATCGCGTTCAAGTCTTGGATGCAGAAGTACAAAGTATATCTTCCAGAAGGAACTCTCAGTCATATAATTTGGGCACAGCTCAATCCTTAGAGCACTTAATCTAGGTGCTAAACGTTCAACAGCCAAAACATGCTCTTGTTGAGCATCAGAGAGATCAAAATCTGAAGTAAAAGAAAAGGCAAGCATAACCCAATTACCAAATCCACATTTGATAGGACATTCACTTCAAAAGTTTCACTAGTTATCAAGCAAAAATATCAGAAGGCATGAGTCTGCCGTTACATCTACATCCTAGATACAAAGATCTTGCAAGCTTGAATTGGGTTCCCGAGCCGAGGTGCTAAGCGAAGGCACACTCGTCACATACATGGGCACTATATATTTATATAAAAAGGAATTTTATGATTTTGCATAGTATTTTCTCATCACATACCCAAAATTTAAATACATAAATAATCTCTGCATACAACATAAAACCACATGCACAACTATGCACGCAAACAAACAAAAAGAACTTGAATGGGACATGTTTATGTTCATTAGTTTAACTTTAACCGAACAAACGATCATACATAAACAAAAAATGAACATACTTTTCTTTTTCTTGTGTGTAGGTTAAGAAAATGAACTGATTTGTGTTCGTTTATTTTTGTTCGTTAACAATATTAACAAGCAATTCACGGACATAAAACAAACACTATCAATCACAACCAGACGACCATAAATGAACATAATGAAGCGAACACCACATGAATATCAATTTGTAGAGCATAAAAAATATATAAAAACTAAATGTCGGATGAATGATGAGAATTCAGGTCATCAACCATAACTTTCAAATTTGAATAAAAGAAGTAATTTTACCTTCACCGTCATCTTCATTCTCAGGTAAAGGAAAATCCAACCAAGTTTCAGGATGCATAGCGATATCACCAGCAAAAGCCACTACGTCATCCGAAACACCAACCGCACCGTCACCGTAACCGTCACTCGAATCCTCATTGTCATCCTCCGAATCCATCTGAAGAAAATCCGACGCCAATTTCGTAATCGCCGATACATCTATATCGTTCGACACCTTCAAAATTCCACTCCGGAACCTCTCTCCGATCTCTGCAAAATCTCTGCGTACTCCGGAAATCGCCTCCGGTTCCGACGAATCCGATCGCTCATTACAGGAGATTAACGACGCCACGCCTCGGAATTGACGAGATAGGGTTTTAGTGATCTCCGATAAGTCATCTTTGACGCCTATTCCCCGATATTGACGCGAATTATCATCGGAAACTTGCTGTTCGTGTTTTTTATCAGTGAAGATGATTGTGTTTTTGCTCACGACGTAGTGTTTATTGTCGTCGTCTTCTTCTTCTTCGACGTCGTCGTTGTTGTCTGGTTTGAAGATGTTGCAGATGGATCGAGCGAACCATGACATTGTATAACCGCCGGTTGCAGATTGAGGGGATTGAGATCGCCGGCGGTGGCCGTGATCGGAAATACAAGTCGACGGAGAACGAATCTGTAAGCTGAGTTGCTTCCAGACGAGATAACCGAATCCGTAACACGAAATCAAATACTTTTGTGTTATTATGGATTTAGTGAACAAATTACATTTTTTTGAAACTAACAGAGAAAAATTACAATCTAAAATAACATATTTTCTCAAAGATATTAAATTTAAATACATAATATTAAATTTTTGAGTAAATTACACAAAAGGTCCTTTACGTATATATAAAATTTCAAATTTCATCCTTACACTTTAATAATTACGTCATACATCCTTTAATTTGGTGTTTTGTAACAATTAAGTCCTTTACCACTAACCAAAGTTAAGTTTCCTATTGATTTTTTCAAAATGACAATTTTACCCTTATGACTACAAGATGAAATATGAAATTATATACATAGTTAAAGAATGTTTTTTGTAATTTACCAAATTTTTACCCTTATGACTACAAGATGAAATATGAAATTATATATATAGTTAAAGGATGTTTTTTGTAATTTACCAAATTTTTAATTTTTGTAATTTTCTTTTCTTTTAATTTTTTCTTTTCTTTTTTCTCTTAGATTTTCCTATTTAATACTATATTTTATAAATTAGTAATTATTTTATCAGTTTATTTATATTATAATTAAAATTTTATTTTTATGTTTTTGTTTATAAATATTTTTTTGATTATTTATTTTATTTTTTTGTTTTTTTTCTATTTATCATTATACTTCTCACAAATTAATTTATCAATTTATTATAAAATCTTTTACCTGTGATTTATTGTCTATAAGTAATAAAAAGTGTAAAATTATTTTGTGTAATTTTGGTTAACTAATTCACTAAATATTAGGGGTGTTCACGTTCCGGTCTTTATGGTTTTTATGTGAAACCATAAAGTTATAAACCAAACCCTTAATAATTTTTTTCGTATATTTAAATCCAAACTGAACAGTTAAAATAAAAACCAAACCGTTAACAAAAATAAAAAAGTTTGATTCGGTTTTTATTTTTAGCCAGCTCAAAAAGGTCAAGCCCAAATCATAAAACAAAACTGGAACCAAATCGTTGATAACGATTTGGTTTAGTTTTTATTTTTAACGGTACAATTTTGGATTTAATTATTCAAAAAAACGTTATCAACGGTTTGGTTCTGTTTTCACCTAAAAAAATGTAAAAAATGGACCGTGAACACCCATAATCTTTAATCAACTAGTTAACAACCAAAATGAGACAAAACAATTTTATATTTTTTTAATACTTATAGATAATAAATCATTGGCAAATATTATTATAATGAGTTGATTAAAATTATTTTGTGAGATATGTAATGATAAATAGAACAAAAATAAACTAAACAAGCAAATAAAATTATAAACAAAAACATAAAAATAAAATTTTAATTATAAAATAAATAAATGAATTACTAATTTAAAGAATTTATTTAATATAATATTAAAGGAAAAAAGAAAATAACAAGAACTTAAAACTTCTAAAATTACAAAACGTCATTTAACTTTATATATAGTTTCATTTTTTATCCTTTATTCATAAGGGCAAAATTGTCATTTTGAAAAAATAACAAAGAAGTTAACTTTGGTTATTGAAAAAGGACCTAATTGTTACAAAATAATAAGATAAAGGATGTCTGACGTAATTATTAAAGATTAAGCTTGAAACTTGAAAGTTAATATATAGATAAAGGACCTTTTATGTAATTTACTCCAAAAAAATTTTTAAAACATTATTTTGAAATATGTGTAATTTTGTAACTTATACGAAAAATTGAAAAAATATATAAATGTTTCTTTACTGAAAATAAGTAGTTGTCAGCTGAGCCACCGAGGTGGGCATTACTGGGCAAAAAGATAGATGCGAAACCAGCTCTGACTATTTTATTTAGAACCAAAATTGATCATATTTAAATCGGTCAAAAGGGATAAAAACCAATCAAATCGGTTAAAAAACCCAACCTAACTGGAACTTGTTCTAACTCTAACTGTATTTTGACTTTGTTGATTGAAATGTAAGACTAAATAATTAAATATGGTCCTCATGATTATTTAATTAAATAAGATCAATTACCTAAATACTCCTAACAGATAGATAATTAATTGATAGACGTAATTATCCTTATTTATCCTAATTAGGGTTTCCCCTTGGGTGTATAAATAGAGACTAAAGGCTCTTAATTAAAGGTTACTCATTATTAACATCTTAATCACGTTTTCTCCTCATTCTCAAGATAACTCGTGAACCCCCCCCCCCCCATAACCGAGCCTTCTCATCTCATCTACATCCTCACCATACACCCTAAACGGGAACCCGGTCAAGATCATCATCTCAGGAATCATGTCTGGAATCAACAACGCATTTACTGGATTCACAGGTTTCATCTAATCTCTATTTCATTCATGTTTTCGTATTCATGTTTAAATCTGAACCAAAGGAATCGATCCAACATGAAAATGATCAAACTGGTTCAGTTCTATAAAAATACAACTCTAGTTGTTAATACTAAATGAACCAAAAGCATATGCCCTTACAAACCAGTTAAATCGAAAATATAAACAAATCGAACCGATGCTTAAAATAGAACATGTAAAATTCATAACTAACCAAATATAGAAATTAAACCAATTAAAATCGGTTTGGTACTGATAAAAGTTGACTGTTTGTTGGAAGATGTTTGAAACTGGAATCGAACATAAAAAGATCAAAACCTAACCTATAAGAAATCGGTTAAAATCTGAGTTGGTGTTTTAACACCCGAAAAAACTACATAAAATTGAAACAATTTTGACTTTTATTGACTATAACTTAAATCGGATATGAAAAAAAGCACCCCAATAAATTGGGGCCCAATTTAGGCAAATAATTCCTCAACATACAGCCCATATTTTAGTAAGCCCACGTTTGCAATCTGTAAACACTTCAAATTAGGCTTTAGTGTAGTCCACATTGTAACCTGTAGATATTTAAGCTAAGCATTTGCAACTTGCAAGCATTCAATTTATGGTGTTTATGAGGGATTGATTCGTATGGAATTTTGTTTTGTACTGAATTTTGTTTGAATTTTTTGTTTCAGTTAAGAAGGTTAAGATGAGAAGAAGAAAGGTTTGAAGTAGGTGGTTTAACATGTTAAACACATCTAGCAACATGAACTAAAAATTGCAAAAGTTTTTCAAAATAAGTTCTCATAATTTTGTTCTTTTGTTTGTTTTCATTTGAAAATCTATCTATTTTAATAAATAAAGATTTTTTATGGACACATAACAATTTTCTAGGGCAACTCAACTTTTAATTCATTCATCTCTCTCCTCTTAAATACATCTTATATTAAATAATAATGTTAAATATTAAATATACGATTTTAAAATTAAAAAAAATTTCAATACATTAGAAATATATTAATATAAAAAAATTAAATCAAATTATTATAAAATATGAAATTTCAAAAACATTTTTTTTAAATAAAATATTTAAAGAAACAAACTTTAAATATATAAAATTCTAATCACATGTTATATTTAAATATCATCTTATAGTGTTTAAATTTTAATTTATCACTATTTATTATATTATTTATCAACATGTGTGATACACGTGATACTAGCCTAGTAAATAAATAAAAAGTATGACCTGGGTCACTTTAATACCACTAGTTGTCTTGTTTTTTTTTTCGTTTTTTTTTTACACATTAATACATAAAAAATACTTTTGACACATACATAATGCATAACTAGGTTTAATCCCACCCGCGCGTTGCGGCGGGTTATCACAGTACACTTCCGATAACGGGTATTATATATCATTTGCAAAATCATAAGTTACATAGCAAAATCAAATATCTCATCACAAACTCTATACAATTATATATATAAACATAAAATTATACAAAATTGAAAAAACAAAATTTAAAAGTTTTAGTGGCCAAAATTAAATAAAAAAAACTTTATATTATATGAAAGTTTTAGTGATCAAAATCGAAAAAACAAAAATGTATATTATATAAAAGTTTTAGTGGCCAAAATATAAAAAAAAACTTTAAAAAGTTTTAGTGGCCAAAATCAAAAAAAACAAAACTTTATATTATATAAAAGTTTTAGTGACAAAAATCGAAAAAACAAAACTTTACTATTAAGTTTTAGTGGTCAAAATCGAAAACACAAAACTTTATATTATATAAAAGTTTTAGGAGGCAAAATCGAAAAAACAAAACTTTAAAAATTTTAGTGGCCAAATTCGAAAAAACGAAACTTTATATTATATTAAAGTTTTAGTGGCAAAAATCGAAAAAACAAAACTTCAAAAGTTTTTGTGGCCAAAATCGAAAAAACAAAACTTTATATTATATAAAAGTTTTAGTGACCAAAATCGAAAAAACAAAATTTACTTTTAGTGGCCAAAATCAAAAAAACAAAACTTTATATTATATAAAAGTTTTAGTGGTCAAAATTAAAAAAAAACTAAATTTTAAAAAGTTTTAGGGAACAAAATCGAAAAACAATACCTTATAATATATAAAAGATTTAGTGGTAAAAATCAAGAAAACAAAACATTAAAAGTTTCAGTGGCCAAAATCAAAAAACAAAACTTTATATTATATAAAAGCTTTGGTGACCAAAATAAAAAAAAAACAAAACTTTACTATTCCTTTCAGTTGGTTTTAATATATATATTAATTTGTATGCTAAAAAAGATACTATAAATCAAATTCAATAATTGCCAAGTTGTTAGTTGTAAAAAACAGAATGTTAAATTAAGTTTCAATATAAAACATTTGATAAAAGATATATTATTGGGACATCTTAATTATTTAATATTTTTTTATTGTATTTTTGCATACATTTTTAATAAAACAGTGTTCCTTAAAAAAATTTTAGAATAAAATAACAATAAACATAAATAAGAAAATATATGAACAAGTAATTGTATGTATGTTAACAAGTGGAGCCATGAACCAAGCCTAAGTCGAGTCAACCTTGGCTCGAGCTAGACTTGATTTCTTCGTCATGTACTTGTGGAAATTTCTCATGTTTTTTTGTGTCACTAATCGTAGTTTCAACTTTTTAATAACTAAGCACCTATATACTACTGACGTAAAATATAGATGTTAAAGCAAGAATGATGAATTGAAATTAGCCTTATGCTATTTGAGTAAGGTTATTGTACAAAGTGATAGCTTTGTAAAAAGTATAAAAAGCAAAGTGTTATTATAAATAAAAAAGTGTTATTATAATATTAACAAAGTGTTATTATAATATTTAACAGTTCCTTGTTAATAATAACACATTGTTATTTATAATATCGCTTTGTTTTTTACACTTTTTACAAAAATTTCGCTTTGTGTCTGAACCTGCCTCTATGATAATTTGATCAATTAATTGTGATATGCTAAAATTTGGTATAAAATTAGGGACAGAAATTGTGTAAATTTACTTCAGAAGTTGTGTAAATTTACTTACTCGGAGTGCAAGCATGATACAATTCACTTGTTTATATTCAATAACTAGGTTATTAACCCGTGTGTCACACGAATTTAATGTAAAATATTAAATAATTAGTAATGAAAATTTAGCAATTAGTAAAAAGATATTTTGACATATTAATATATATTTTAAGTAATAAAAAAATATTTAAAAACTTTAATCACTATACAAATAATATATGACCTTATGATATGTAAGAATTTATATTTTTGAAATAACTGACGTTAAAAACTTTGGTTTATATTATATTAAAAACTAACTTTTATAAATCAATAATATAAATATAATTTATGTAATTATTAAAGTTAAACGACCAAATTTAAAAATAGCGTTAAATGTAACAGACCAAAACTGTAGCTTTTCTATCATTTTTATTACTTCTGTTTTTAAATAAATTAAAAAACGTTAGTTGTTTATAAAAATCTCATTGTTTAAAAACTCATTTTATAGTATATTTTATTTTAAAAAATTCATTTTATAAGATAACTTGTTTTTACATAAATTTTGTTTTTTAATAATAAAATATTTCTTGCTTTATAAAAAAAATTTTAAGTGTGTTTTATTATAAAAAAGATAAATTATATTAGTTATTAGTATTATAATTATTTAATAAGAAAAATAAATTTTATTTAATAAGAGAGATAATGTTTATTTAATATGAAAGAGAATTAAGTGAGACTATAGGTAATTGACATGTGGCAATAATATTGTAAGAATGTGACAAATGTCCTTATTGTTGTGAGAAGTTGACAAGTGGCAAAACTTTACTCTTTTATTATATAGTAAAGATTAATATGTTCGTGATGATATTTTCTTTGAATTTTACAAAATCAAATTTGTCTACTTGCTTAGTATTCTATTTTTTTACATGGGTCACCGTATGAGTTAAATTTTGTTATATATAACTGCTTCAATAACATGTCCTCTCAAGTCCAATGTTTTTAAAAACAGTTCGACTATCGAAACAGTCGTTTTACTGGTTTACCGGTCAAATCGACCAAACATGCCAGACAAGGTAAAAAAATCAGATGAGTTGTGTCAAAATGGTACAATCTTATTGAAATAACAAGAGAATATAAACCTTACAATCAAAGTTTAGACAAGAAGAAATAATCAGCACTATATAATGCCAATGAACAAGATGTAAAAATACTTGATAAACATGCCTAATAACACTAATTTCGAAGATGAAATTAGTTTTTAGTTAAAGTTTGGGACTATTTTGATAAATTACGATATAATAGGGCTAAGAATGCAAGTTGCACCAATTGTGAAAATGTGTATAACTAGTAGGCGCAGACGTGCGTTGCCGCGTATATCTAACAACCTTGTTTCGCATCAGGTGATCTTGTTCCAAAAATCCTAGCCATAAATAAACTGACTATGCATACGTTGGTTTAACAATAAAAATAACATTAATAAAAACAAAAACTTTGAAAAAAAAACCTTATAACTCAGCGCAAGATGATGGCTGAGTCACGTACAAACAAAATCTATAGAAACAAATATTTTAATTTGTGATGAGAGATACCTCATAAGTTGATCTTTATATATCTGAAGCTTTCTAAGATTAATTCTTAAATAAATCAAATTTTATAATTGCTCTAATTTTATAATAAATATACACCTTTAAAAATTGCAACATAAAACAAACAAACAAACAAACTTACCAAATATATTCTCACTTTTCAGTAGGGTTTGTGGGGAAATGATAGAGACAAACCTTACCTCTATACCAGTTGGGATAGAGATGTTGCTTCGAAAGATTCCCCGGCTCAAATTTATCATTTGAAGTTAATCATCTCAACGCTTTTAACATTATTTTCACAAAATAAGTAAAATAACGTTAAAATTAGTGCAATTTTATTTTTACCCCTTGAAGGCTATAATAACGTTTCTCAAGGAAAAAAATGAGACATACAATTTGAAGTGTCTCTAGCATGAAATTTGTAATATGTGAGTTTGAAAACGTTTTTAAAATAAAATGATTTTAAGGTGTGGTTTTTAAACAGTTTCTCAAATTTAAGAACCAATCACATTCGTTTGAAGCGGTTGCTGACAAAAAATGAGAGAAAAAATGTGACCAATCAAAAGAAAATACTATTCATACTTAGCTGGCGGTTTCATTTTGTTTATATAGATAATAAGAACCAAAATACAAAAACATCTAACATGAAACAACATATTACTGAATGTTTTGACATTGATGTACATAATTAACCAAAAAAGCATGCCCTTTTAGATCAAGTGATGTACATAGAAAAATTAACATGCGCAATCATCAAATACAAACTACCCTATTAGTTATATGGAACATGAGAGAACAAAAGATCAACTTAAGTTGAGTTTGTGTAAACACTTTTTAAATAAAGTTTTGTTTGGGTAAAATGACAATTTTAATTATATAATGTGTTACTGATTTATGAACAATGGTAACTTTATGTGGATTTTCTACAAAAATTGTAGATGTGATTTGTCTAATATTATAAAAACACTAAAAACTCTTCTTTTTTTAGCAGCAACACCTTACGATCTATACTTTCTCAATATAAGAATCCAAATGAGACTAGTTTAAGAAATCCTTCTATCTAATAATTGATTTCAAGAAAATGTCACATGGCATTCTCTTATTAATTCAAAATTAATTTTTTTATTTTTAAATATAAAACTAACCATTAATGTTATTAATAATATACATTGTTTACATAAATACATTAAATTAATACTAATAATTATTAATCTTATCTTATCTTACTATAATAATAAACAAAAATAATCTTTTGCCACTTATCATTATAACAATTCTCAATTGCCACATGGCAATCTATAAAATAATCATGATTTAATTGTATTTATTAAGTAATATTAAATTAAATTTTTAAAATTTAATTTATTGAGACATAAAACTATTTAAATATTCAAATAATTAATCTTTATAGGATTGATTTAATATTTTAAATTAAATCATTCAATTATTAGTTGTTTTGATATTTAGTTATTAAAAGATAATTTCACTAATTAGCTTAATTAACAATTAATCTAATCTAAATTTGAATATACAGTTATACGAATAAATGAACTACATTAAAAACTTATGTATTACACATGTTTAATAAATGAATTGTAAAATTATTTATTCAAATAACGTATCATATTTTTTCATATATTGTTTTGTAATTTATAAAAATTTTAATAATAACTTATATTTTAGTTATATTATTTATCAAATTGAATAAAATCATTAATATTTGATATAAGGAAAACGAGAAAAATTAAATGTAAAAAATGTTTACAATATTTAATACGAAAAAGATGTAGGAAAACAAATTTTTAGATTACCTATGAAACTAACACGTATTCATCAAAAATCTTAATTTATTATATAAATAAATATAGATGGATGTAAACATTTAATATGTTAATGCACCATCTATTACATAGGTTAAATAAAAATATAATAAATAGTTACCAATAAAACTTTAGTATAAGGTGATTTTAATATAAAATTTGATTAAAATTTCATATCATTAATACTTTAATTTAATTTGTTAAATAACAATATAATTTTTTAAACACTAATTTTTTCATTGCTTAATTTTTTAAACATTTCGTTCATAAAATTATTTTTGTCTATTTCATATTTATAATATATATTTTTTCAAAGAGTGTATTTTTAATATTAATATATCTTTTAATCCCATAAAAATCTTTTTTAATTTAAAATAGTTAAAGATATATTTAATATCTAAGATTATTATTTAATATACAATAATTTTAATAAAAGAGAAGCTTTAAAATTATTGTAAGAACAATATAAAATAGTGATGTGTATAGACTTCTATTGGGTATGTATTCAAATTTTACGTTAATTTTTCATTTATTTTATTTTTTATAATACTTAAATAAGTAGATGTAACATCTGTGCCGGAATCGTTACCGGAACAGTAATATGTACAGTAACTTGTACAGTAACTCAGATACAATCAAGGAGAAATACTTAGAAGCTATTAACATTCAATGCTAAACATAAACTATTACACGATGTTTCCGAAATTCTGATTTAAACCTCATGGTTTAAACAGTCAGAAACACATCAGACAATCATGAACAGATACACACATGTTTGATTTTATATTATTAGGTTTAAACGTATGTGAGGATAAACAGAACAAAACTTAAACAGTTGTTGTTACAGAATGCTAAACCTACGAGTTATTCGTATAGGTGACGATCTGTACGAATAAATCTGATAGTTTAACGATCTGAAACGATGACTGAAAAGTATAAAACAAAATCAGAAAGTGAAACGTACGATCGTGTTCGTACAGTTAGCGCTCTGTACGAAAACGCGCGTAAGTGACGTTTTCTGACGAAACGAAAACAAAAGCGATACGAACGATAATAAATTTAAGGAAATATAATATTTCCTGTTTTACAATTTTGAAACTCATCAGAAATAAATTAAAACGAAACTATTTTAATTAAAACGTGTAAAGCAGATAAAATACGCGAAAGAGATGACGAAACGCAACGGAGACGAAAACCGAGCAAACGAAACGAACCCGAATACCCTCGGGGTATATAAACTTTGTAAGAACACATTTCTTTCATTTTTACACATCTCTCTCTCTAGCTCTCATTCCCGTCACCTCTCTCTCACTATAATTTCTCACCTCCAAGCTTCAAGATCGAGCTCAAATCTCAACGAAATTTGGTGTTTTTGGTGTCCACGCGAAGCTCTCAACGTCCTCTATCAAGAAGTACAGCAGATCGGAGGTTTACTCCGGCCAAAAGCAAGGTATGGAAGCTTGAACCTCACAATATTGGGGTTTTCTTTGGTTTTGATGTGCACACACCCACCACCGGATGTTTAACCCATCCTCGAACCACCACACTTCCGAGAAACTTGTTCACATGCAACGACAATATGGGGATGACCAAACCGGGGGTTGAAGCGGCATGTTGGGATGAGATTGTACAGGTTCGTGGGGTTGGTGCATCTGCCAGCCGAAAACTGAGTAGGAGATGGCCGAACCCTATGGTGTTCAAGCCACAGCCGAACCTTTACAGGGCTCCGAACCCAGGTCTGACAAACCTTTCGTGACCACCAGCGAACCATTCAATAGCCGAAACTTTATTTCCATATAACCGAACCACTGGCGAACATCATGCAGACGAACCCTTCACCATGGTCTACGAACCTTGCATGGGGATTTCACGAACCTTCCATGCAGTTGGCGAACTCTTGCTGCTTCCCTCTCACGAACCTCTCAGCCCATGCCGAACCCTTCTGACTGGAACTCTTTGGCCGAACCTTGTGACCAACCTTTGTGGCCAAACCTAGCTTCAATAATACTAAAAGGTTCACTGGTTTGGGCCAACAACACACATCCGGCCCACATTGATTCGTTGGACCCAATACATTGTATTAAACCATGTTGATTTCTTAGGCCCAAACCCCTTGGCCCATAATACTTGTGCATAGGCCCAACTGATTTCGGCCCAAGAGTACCGGCCCAAAGGATGTAGTAAGCCCATGATGATGTAATTTGGCCCAACCCACTAACTGGATCTTTGAAAGTCTTATAGTCCAATAGATCGAACCAATACGTATAACACTTGGCCCATTCTCCTTAATTCGACCCACATACACACATTCGGCCCATGACCATTATTTAGGCCCACTTAATTATTGGGCTAACTTATTAGGTCAATAGGTTCTTAGTCCATAAGAGGATTATATAGCACTCAACTAATAAATTAAAGGGAACAAGTCGAGATTTGTTATACATGAGTTGTTACAAAAATGACGAACTTACTTTGATATATGAACTTTGTAACATCATAAAGTGTAGTCTTTTATTTATAAAAATGGATGATATCAAGAGTAACAACGAGTTAATGAAAGACCTAAGTGGTTCTAAAAACTCATCTAAATTACAGCTCTAATCTTGAATAAGACGAGTGCCATACAACATAAAAGGTGAAACTATGACTTAGAATAGTTGAGTGCTATGAAATCTACCACAACCAAGTTAGGACCGAATAAAGATCGAGACTCACAAGTGTTGGCCAACTTTGGGGCTAACACATGCACATGCACATGCACAAATTCAACACAATTAATACTTATAAGTTACAAACTATGTGAAATCAATACAGGATCATGAACACAACAACGAGAGCGTGTATTCTTGTTTTTACTTAGTCAACCACTTCAACATTAGGTGAGTTCATTTGTCCCTTTTCAAACCCTTTGTTTTAGCTCGGGACTGAGAAGCATGTTAAACATTTTATTAAACTATTGAAATGTTATTCAATGCTTTTAAACTTATACATGATGCTTACAATAAGGCTTATGCTTGGAAACTAGTATACTTTGAGAAAATATAAACTTGATGCTTATACTTCAAACTTAAAGTTTGAAACTATATGTTGGATGCTTATGCGAGAAACTAAATGCTTAAACGTGAGACTTGAAGCTTATGCTAGAAACTATAGGCGTAAACTTGAGACTTGAAGCTTATGCTAGAAACTATAGGCGTAAACTTGAGACTTGAAGCTTATGCTAGAAACTATAGGTGTAAACTTGAGATTTGAAGCTTATGCTAGAAACTATATACTTAAACTTAAGACTTGATGCTTACGCTATGGAATTCAGGATGAAACTACACGTGTATACTTGTTATACATAGAACACATGAAATACGTGAATACTTGTTATATTTAGAATACTTGAAACACGTTAATGCTTGATATATTTGGGATACTTGAAACACGTGAATGCTTGATATACTTGGGATACATAAACACTTGGAATGCTTGATACACGTGAATGTTTGATACACTTGGAATGCTTGATACACTTGGAATGCTTGATACACTTGGATGCTTAAACAAAAGACTGATTGACCGCCGCGTGTTGACCTGTGTGTCAACCCCTACTAGTCATCAGTGAAACTATGTGAATGCGTTAAACTTGTATGCTAAAGCTATAGGACATTGTAAGACAGACTGTTGGCCACCGCGTGTTGACCTGTGTGTCAACCCCTACTAGTCATCAGTGTTCTTCTTTGTCAGAGTCATGTAAGACAGACTGATTGGCCGTCGCGTGTTGACCTAGGTGTCAAACCCTACTAGTCATTCAGTGATCTTCTTGATTCATTCATGGTTATGACAAGTGACTAGAATGATTTGGGTTCTTCTAGTTGACTTTGTGTTAACTTGAAGGTTTCTCTATCATAACTTGTCACAAGTCATATTTAGGACCATTATGGATGGATGCTGAATTCCCTATGGTGCTCAGCTGTCCATAATGGTGCCTCTTAAACTTAATACTTATATGCTATGGAATCAAAGTAGTGGAGTGAAACGCTTAATTATCATTAACAACAATATGTTAAGCAGCCCAGTATGTGGTGGGACGGTGGCTGGGGCTTGTCCCCTACATATGCCCTATATATAAGCATACTTGGTTGGATAGCATAGGTGGTTGTTAGTGAGGTTAAGGTTGTCATTTCGGGAGAAACAAAGTAAACATTTGCAGGGAAAACAAATGCTAAGAATTATATGTCTTGGAATCAAAGTAGTGGAGTGAAACGCTTAATTATCATTAACAACAATATGTTAAGCAGCCCAGTATGTGGTGGGACGGTGGCTGGGGCTTGTTCCCTACATATGCCCTATATATAAGCATACTTGGTTGGATAACATAGGTGGTTGTTAGTGAGGTTAAGGTTGTCATTCAGGGAATCAAGGTAAAAAATTACAGGGTAATTAAATTCAATGAATCGAATGTTCTGAAATCAAAGATGTAGAATGAAATGTTTAATTATCATCAGGAACAATATATCATGTGGTTTGGTATGTGGTGGGACGGTGGCTGGGCGGACGGTAAGTTCGACCCTACATATGCCCTATATATAAGCATACTGAAACAGATGGTATAGGTGGTTAATGGTGAGGTTAAGGTTGTCATTCAAAGAATTTTTCAAACTATTTTTACATAAAAACTACATGAACTCACCAACCATTGTGTTGACTCTGTTTTCTTACATGCTTTCTCAGGTGACACACATGATTAAGCTAAGATTCAGGATTGCATGCTAGGATGCCCAGATATAGATCCTAGTTGACTTTTGAAGGAACACATCTTTTGAGATCAATATGACTCTCTTTTGATATCTTGTATAGATGCAAGATAGATATATTTGATTCTTTTGGATAGGTTTACTTAGTTAAATTACTAAACATTGACATTTGTAATTTAACTTTGTAATCATAGTAAATGTATTATTGCGCTTAATTATTCTTAACATTGATGCTATGTAAAACAATCTGATCATCATGATTATCATTCACGATATTGCGCCCCGAGAACCTTCCGCCCGACGGGGACTTCGATCCAACCCCACCGGCTCGGGGTGTGACAGTAGAAAATGTTTACTTATACAAAGATGGTAACTCATTGAATAGAAAAACAAATATTGTATACGAAAAAGCATTTAAACAATTTATTAACTTTTGTTGTAAGTTTATATTATTGCTAATTTTATGTAATAATATGTAATTTTAGTTCTTTAAAAATATTACACATTAATAGTTTATTTTTTATTCGACCCGTGTTATACATGGGTTTATAAACTAGTATGATAATAAAGTGTATGTATGTATAATGTGTGTGTGTTATATATTAAGAACATTTTTTTATAAATTTTTATTTTTTAAGCTTTTTAATATAAAAAGGTATAATAAATATTATTAGTTTTATTTATCGTGTAAATATATGAAAACATAGTTATAAAATCACATAGTTTTTATTTATAAACCCGTGTAATACACGGGTTTATAACCTAGTGTAATAATAAACTTAGTCTCATACTCAATTTTAAAAGCATTTCTGATATCCATCCTCACATATGTCGAATGTCAAGCATATCCCGTTTGGATTCCATGTAAATTTAATTTTCTTTTCATTCAAAATTTTTATATAATTTTATGTTTTTAATAACTATTAGAAAGAAATTTAATAACAAAGATACATATCATCATCATAAAATATTATCAGTATTGTAAATATTTAAATTGCATGATTGTTGGATATATGTATTTTTAAAAAAGAAATTTGATATAAATTTTAAAACAATGCATTTTAAAAAAAAAATCGTTATGTACTGGCTTTAACTTTTACTTATATCGCCTAGCCAAGTGATGGTGAAGATTTAAAACAGAAAGGGACCGTTTTGAAGGAATATTATTTGGGTAATTCATTACTCTTCCCGATTATTGAACCCGATTCCGGAGATTATCTTATGGTGGTGTATGAAAATATGTGGGCAAAGTTGATTGTGACTTGCAATTACTTAATATTAACCTATCTTGGTTATTAATTGGTATTCCTGGAAAAGGTATAAAATTTGTTTTTGGTCAGATCAATGGATTAGGGATACGCTCTCAACCAAAAATTTCTTGCTCTCTTTACGCTTGAATCCTCAAAGAATGTATATACGACCAATTGTATTCACGTCACTCCTACGGGGTATGGAATGGATTTGGCGATAGAAAATAATTTTTGTCAAATCCGGTTGAAATCAGTGAATTCAATTTTTGTTAATCAGGGATGTTAACATCACAAGATTGAATGATAAATGGAAATGGGATGACGGCCACAGGAATTTCACCATTCAACACATAAATCACTATGCTACAATGCTCAAAATGAAATTCCAAACTACCCATTTCCTTGGAATAATTGGGACACAAGAAGGTGAACATTCTATGTTGGATGATAGAACAAAATCACAACTCTAAATAGATAATCTTCTAAAGAGACAAATTCAGGTAAGCTCAGCTCTTTACAAGGTATGTGGGAAAGAGGCTGAAACATCTCATCACCTTTTCATCAGGTGTAGAATATCTAGCATGATCTAGGGTTTCATTAGTTCTTGGCGCTTGATTCGCACTATCTATGCTTTTGATGTTAGAGAATTGCTTTGAACTATACAAACCAAAGAAGTATGTCAACCATAAAAGAAAACTCATTCACGCAAGAAACGAGGCCACCTTTAACAATGTAAAGACTTATCCCAAGAAGATTATGGATAAAATTGTGACTTCAATCTTCTTGTGGGTGAAAAATATGAGCAAAGAAAAGATTGTTGAGCTCAATGGTCCTCTTTTGATGTAGGTTAAATAACCAGAAATTTGTATTTTGTTTTGAATTTATTTCCTTCTTAATGTACTTATCGGAATTTTAGATTTTTGCTAGTCTCTTATCTCTAAAATTTTGGTCATTCAAAAAAAAAATTTACTTCTATCGACAACTTTGATGGAACATATTTTCCCAATGATATATCCAACAACGATGATGACGAGTAGGGGTCAATTATTTTTTAGCATATATGTATGTGCTTTTTTAATTTGAAGTGACCTAATTTATTCTTCATATTCTATATTACCTTAATAGGTTAAAAACATATATATTACACTTGTTAAATAAATAAATATTAAATTAGTTTTTTTAGTTAACATATCATATATTTTCAAAGATGTTATATGAAAACACAAAAATATAACTTTTAATGTAATCATATTATTTACCAAATTTAATTAAATCATTACTATTTAATAGAATAGGTAGCTATTTACAAACATATTGTTTAAAACATAATAATGTTATTTGTATCAAAAAATAAAAATAATAATACTAAAAATAGAGCGAAGAGTGCTTGAGAGTAAAAGTCTTTTTCATGAAAACGATGTAATACTCATATAACAATAATTTAGGAGTAAAGAACAATCACTATTCAAAACACCAAAATTGTTTAAACAATTTTAAAGAGGAACAAGTATCTTAAAGCGAGGTTGAAACTAATATCTATTAGAAATTTTAACATATCAACCGTAAAATTAATATTACTAACTATAAAAAGAGGGTCACCCCCTCCCGCCCTCACTAAGCTTAGTCGTTTCCGGTGAATATCAATTGAAAACCAAATATAAAGTATAAAAGACTATTTTGAATTTAACTTCCTTTTCTCTTTAGTTAGGTCACATTTCAACATTGATTTGAATAAGATGAGATGGTATTACGATTCATGTTACTTGCTATCTTCACTTTCTTTAATGGACAAGACGTTCAAAGTTGTCAACTTTTTTTTTTCAATTGCCTAATTCAACATATTGATATCGATAATAATTTGATGTAACATAGTTTTATTTATGCTCGTCTTCTAATAAAAATCAGGGAAAACTTTGTATAAATGTAACAAATTTTTAATTTTGTTTTAATTAAGTTATTTTGGTTTTTAAATCATGTATTTTTAACATCAATAATTAGTAATGCATGTTGATATAAGCTTGAGTAACATTTTTTTTTAAATGATTCACTTGAATCAATAATTATTAATTTTAATTAATATCTAACCAAAAACAAAAATTAATAATTAATAATTATTGATTCAAGTCAATCATTTTTAAGAAAAAAATTATTCACTCAAACTTATATCAACATATATTCCCATTAAAACATAGGATTATAATATTAAAATAACTTGAATAACTTAATTGAGAAAAAAAAGTTTTAGTTACTTGATTGGAATAAAGTTAAAAGTTAATTACATTTTTATGAATTCAACCCTAAAAATTGGTGTTTTTATGAAGTAATCCCTAAAAATTGCCGTACTTATATAAAACCATTTAAAAAAATTAAAGTTAATTGTTTATATTTGTAATTATTGACCAATAAATTCGTCAATTATATATAATACGTTGTTTTATTTGTTATATGCAAATCACAACGTATGCGTTGGTAAGCCAAGAATCGACCTTTCACATGTGATGTTGAAGTAACGAGGGACAAGGCGGTCTCACCCTCCTCCTTGATTAGAAGTGTGGTCTCAATCTGAGGGAGATGGGGTAAATTGCAATGATATTTATGTTTTATTTCAATAAATTATTTTAAGTAAATTATTTTTATTTAAATTTTATGGAGTAAATTAGTTTTTTAGTTCATGTATTTATACCCTAACTATTTAGGTACAGAGATTATTTTTGCTTTTCATAGTCTTGTCTTGTATTTCTTGAATCCAAATAATTAAGAGGATGCTTGATAAACAACTTTTTAATAGGTAATGGACCTAAATGATTCAGTATATGTTTTCAAGTTAATCATTAAAAAACTATTTTGTTTATTAATTAATAAGTCAGTACGAGGTATTACTTTTTTTTTTGAACAGCTAAACAAGTCCTCTGACCCAACAACCCACGCGCTGCGACCACAGACCGCTACCAACACCCGGAAACATTTAAAGCCGGGCGTTGGCGAGTGCCGAATCGAGGAACCGCCACACCATCTAGGAGGAAACTCACACTGAGAAAACCCCCTAGCTCACCCAGAACATTTTTTGCTCTAGGCGAGACTCGAACCCAAGACCTCCCATTGCTGGTGGTCAAGGAGTACCACTAGGCTATAAGCCCAATGATAGTACGAGGTATTACTTAAAAACTATATTTTCATAAATAATAAAACGATACATTTTTTTAAACTTAATGCAAACATTTTATTAATAAAAGATCATTTTAGTTTTTTGATTAATGATCTTAAGATAATTTTAAAAATTAATTATTGAAAGCGAAAACAAATGTCAACCAAAATAACCAGAACGAAAACTTAAGAAATTATAAAAACAATTTCCGTTAGTTAAATAAAAATTTAATAATAGACGAAAAAATAAAATAAAAGTAGAAAAAAAAAAAAGAACCATGTCTCTCAATTGTTTAGAATAGATGTAAATGATATTATTTGGGTTATGATATTCTCGCATATATGCGACAATCATTATTTGTCAAATTTTTTACTATCAATGATTCGACTCATATACGTCTAATATAGGTCCCATACAAAACGAATACAAAATCAATCATTGTCAAGTCAGTGAGTATCAGAATAGCCTATACGTCTCATATAAACATATACAAAAATAAAATCGGTTTAGGTGTTAAAATAAAAAAAAAATGGTGTATAAAAAACAAACCCTGTTATTTTGTGAAATCCTATACCATTCCTGGTGTAACATTCAAATTAAACGCAAGTCACAAAATAGTATTAGTGTGTGACTTGTACAAAGGGTAGAATTGTCATTATTTTGTTTTGATGAAGTTACAGTGAAAGCTGTGTCAACTATCTTTTCATTGCCAGGTCAGCATTGATTGGTCCAATCCTTATGTAGTCATGTCCTATTACAAGCTGTCAAAACACAGTGTACACGTAATGGATTCATTCACACACACGCTATAATTGTTTTAAAGATTTTTAGAGTGAAAATGACACAACCCTTGATTACCATTTTAACCCATTCACTGCATATTATTTTTATCTGAACTTATTTTAAAACAACATATATATATATATATAATCTTAAAACCAATTTAAACATTTTACCTTGTCTAATATTTACCTTCTCTGTGTTTCAATCATGTAAAAAAAACTCTGGGTTTTATGCTAGCTAAGGTAACCCATGTCAATTACAACGGTGTTATCATGCACCTGAGCCAAAGAGGCAACCCAAAGATGTTCCTTACCCCTTTGAGCTAATGATCAAAAGTTCACCATAAACATAAAAAAAAAAATGATGAACGTCACTCACGGCCAACATGAGGGAGGTAAATTGCGTGACCCAGGGAAGATTGGGTGGTGCCGAGCTTTGAACCTTATACCTTCATTACAGATTCTCACTTCTTACCCTAGATACCCAATGACTTGACAATGATTGATTTTGTATTCGTTTTGTATAAGACCTATATGAGACGTATATGAGTCCAATCATTGATACTAAAAAATTTTGACAAACAATGACTATCTCATATGTGCTCGTATAGGCTTACACGAAACATATGTGAAGTATATGTGAGAATATCATAACCCAAACAATTTCTCAACATATGCCATGTAACACCTCAGGCACCCTAGAACTTATATATAACAAGAGTTACGTTAAATATTTGGTACGCTCTTTTGTCATGTTAAGATTCATGTGTTGGCACAAGTTCCTAGTGCATGTCAAGTCTTTAAATGTTTGTTTTATTCTCACACCCTCAACTATTATATGTGTAGATTTGTTCCGGCCACCATCTATATGTACAGATATACAACCCGTGTACATGCTACAATAGATATGTTTTAAAGGTCGCATAAGAGGTATAATTTTAACATGACTCATTTTAAATTTATATCAGGCTAGACATGAGAAAAGTTTGCATAACATAACTTGTTTAAGAACCTACTGTAAAATCACACAATATCCATTCAACTGATCAAATTAATATATTTATATTCCAAAATTGAAAACTGAAATGATATTTCAAAAAAAAAAAAGAAAAGAAAAAAATTTGAACAAAAAGGTGCTTTTTATCCATGGATTGACACCATCTTTGACTCCAAATCAAGTTCATCATCATATATACACAATCATTCTTCTTCTTCAAATCTTTTTGGTGATTTTGTTGATCAAATCAATGCTCAACAATGTCTATCATCATCATCATCACCTAATAGTTTTTGTTAGCTTGCACTTAGAAATAAAGAATGAATCTGTGTAATTCAAGCTGCATAGCTTCAACAGTTCAGCTGATCTCTGCTTTAGCAAAGGATCACAACCACTTTGGATCACAAGCAGAAGCTTTGCTGCAAGACCCACATCGACCGCGATCGATGAGTACTCTTCGGGGGAAAGCTTGCAAATTGACCACAGAATCGATAATGCGAGTTGTGTGCAGCTTTCAGACACACGCATTAACACTCGAACCATATTTGGTATGGTGTTTGAACACCCGCTTAAAGCACGATTACCCTCGTTTACAGTTGAAACTGCATCGAGAACGAACAATGCGAGCTCCAAACATTCAGGATTCATTCCGGGCAGCAGTTCCACTAATTGAGGAACGGCTCCTATGTTAACAATCAAGTTTCTGGCTTGTTGATACCAGCATATGGATTTAAGTAGCTTTAAGCCCGGTAAACAACCCTTTGGGTGTCGTGTATCTCTAACAAGCCTCATTAACCCGACTAATAAACCATGGCTCGACACGATTTCGGCTTGGAAATCATCTTCTTCCATCAATGTCTGGATCAATTTGGTGCAATTGATCTTCGTTTCAATGGACCCCTCGTTTAACATGTCTATCACTAATGAGACCTTTGCAGGCTCCATCAAATTCAATCTTGAAGATGAATCAAGATTCAGATGAACCAAAATTGAAACAACCACGGAACCAATCGCGTGGGTTGTGTATGGGCCCAATAACGATGAGAATACACTCACTCCTCCCTTATCAACCACCGCGGTTCTTGCAGTGATGTGATCGATTACAATTTGATTAAGCTCATTAAGCGATCGGACACGTGCTTGACCCTTAACTTTCTTGATGGTTTCTAAGATCTCCAGTGCATTTCCTTGAACATCTTGAGATTTCTTCTTCATTTGCAGGTACTTTTGGGTGAACCAAGTGTGGATCAACTGGTGCAGCGTCTTGTTTGGGGTTACTGAATCATCCCAAAGCTCTTGCATCGTGGTGGGGCAAGTGAACCGGCCCATGTTGAACCATTTCAAGATGTTGGATCGCTCGTACGTTTGCCCGGTGCAAAGGGTCACTGGATCTTGCATCGGCTCGAGTGAGATAGGGCATATGAACACTGATGGAACATCAGGTGGATCTAATTCTTGAATCATTGTATTCAGATCCAATTTCTCAGCAAACCCACCACCGAATCCGATTCCACCACCCAAAACCCCATCTTTAACAGCAGTTTCAAGATCTAAAATCTGCCCATTAACCCCATCTATTCTTGATAAACACACAGGCATTTTCACGAACACTTGATGTGCAAATTTATTTCGAAGAACAAAACGAAACGTACAGATCTTAATTGCAACACATTACATCAACAAATTCCATCTTCCATTCAAAATCATTGAATAAAATGTGGGTCTTGACTCTTGATCTTGTGCTTAATTTCTCTTTCCTCAAATGGAGTCTGAAGCACTTTAACTGACTTCCGGTCAAAAGGCTCATCACCATCAAAACAAAAATGTAGAGAGAGAGAGAAAGAATAATAATAATCAATCAATGACACTAAAATCAAAGTGTTTCACGTCGTATTCATAGCTTTAAAAGGTTTGAATCATCAAGCCAATAGAAGAACAGTCAATGAATAAATAATTAGACCACACAGATCTGTATGCTTTTTTAAAGTGGGATTGAATTAAAATAATCAAAAAGGAGATTTACGAATTTCGAATAAATAATCAAAATTGAAAGAGGCCCAGATTGGAAGAACCTCTTGAATCATAGATCTTGACGATGAGATCAGAGAGGATCTTCGAAGCTTGAAGTTCTCTGCTTTGGGGCAATCGTTCAATGCCATCAACACTCGTTAACATTAACTAGCATGGCACCCGCGCGATGCAGCGAGAAATGCAACACATAAGTTGGGTGATTTTAAAGATTTGTCTGGTTCGGTTTTGAGTCATAACCATAACGAAAACTTTTTTTTTAATTTAGTAGTTAACTAAAAATGACTTTAACTCCAAACATAAAAGGTCAAATGGACCAAAAATGCCAAGAATTGATTCAATTGTTTTAAGAGGTTTTTTCTTTTATAATCACTCTATCTCACTAAAAATCTTAAAGACTACCAATGTGGGACAAAGTAAAAAGAGAAACAAAACATTTAGGCTAGATTAAAAAATTGTACAATGTGCTTTAAGAGTTGTAAAACTCTTAATTTTAAGAGATTTAGTTAAATTACTATTTTGTCCTTCTTATATGTATTATATAGTAGTATAGATATAGATATAGATATTAATAAAGAATTAATAACTAACCAAAAAACTGGGGTTTATTGTTTTGTTTATAACCATAAAATAAAAAAATGATAAACGCCACTATTAAGCACCACTCATCGACCAGTCACACAGTCAACGTTAAGAAGATAAACCGCATAATACAGAAAAACATAAAAAAATTATTATACAAAAACATTTAAGATAGACACAATGACGATAATTATACATCCTTAACAGAAAAAAGTTCCATTTTTATAGCAACAATACAATTATTTTAAAGATAAAAAATACTCGTTTTTTATGATATATATGTTTGAAAATAATATTATATGTAAAAGTTATGAACGTTTAAAAAACGAGATGAAAATAGTCATGATTAAATTACCCTCCAACGACTTTTGGTTCTAAAATTTTAAATTTTGCCTTCCAAATATGATATCATAGATTTAATAGTTAATAACTATTCTTATACTTTTTAGGATAAATATTATATTTAATTGAACCTAGAGGTGACAATTTTTACCCAATCGAAAGAAATGGGTTGGTTTTTGTAAACAATTGTAATATAATGGGTTGAAATGGGTAACATCATAATATTGAATGAGTTGAGATCGATAGCACTTAAACGCAATGGGGGTCAAAATGGATAACCAAAAAATTATGTAAATGCAATGGATTCAAACATTTAAGAATGATTAATAATATATTTGATGAGATAATCATTAAAAATTTTCCAATTGGACTATTTGTATACTTAATGCATCTTAAGTTAAACTAAATTGATGTTTTTTAAGAACAATCCATTTATACCTGAATTGATTTTTGCTTAAAACTCGTTCTAACTAACACTCACCTTGACCCGTTACCCAACCCGACCCAACCCGACTATTTTGCCAGGCATAGTTGAACCTTAACCTAAATAAATTATCATAAAATAATAATTAAAATTAGCAAGAATATTACACTAAAGGATGAATTTGTCACACTAATAATTTTGCATTATAATTTCACCTTTCATCAAAATTATCACACAAGTTTAATTACTCTTTAGATTAGATGGTAAATCCATCTAGCAAAGTTAGCCTAATGATTAAGACTTGGTCATTTATACTTAGAAATTAGGGTTTAAGTCTTAGTGATATTTTAATGGATACCAGGTGAGGGGAGGATTTTGAGATTAATCTCAGGCTACGAACCAATGGGGGCCGAGGGTTTACCTATTCCATAGGAATCCCGCGCATTAAATGGTACGGTCTTAAGAATTATTTTTATATTTTTAAATCACGTGGACGTAAATGATTATTTTTATCACATCTTAAAACCTAGATAAAATTTATATTTTTAATTAATATGTTAGGACTGATGGTATAAAAAAATTCAGATTGGGTATGATTGTGTTTACATTTTAATTATTAAAAAACTTGGTTAAAGTAATCTGAGGTGCCGCACGTGGGAAACCGGTTCAAGTCGTGTGCTATAACGCAGCACGAGGACTGAACTTAACCAGCCCGCACGAACCAAGGCCATTAAAAAAGTGAACATATCTCGAACCAATACCACACGGGAACAGATAACACGTCTCATACAAAATATACTTTCACTATAGACCCTTTAACTTTCATTGTTTGCACTGACGAACCGGTACTTTCAAAGATATTGCAAACCGGTCACCACAAAATGCATTACCTTTTTTAGGAATTGTTATTAGCGATAAGATCGGTACCATACCGGTACCTAACGAGCCAAGCATATTGTCTCCAATTTCTTAAAAAAAAATCATATGTGATAGTTTTTTTTGACATGTGAGTTTTTAGAACGTGTACTTTGAAAAGATCAGAAAATTCAAGAAATGTTCACATAAAAGTCCTTTAATATTTATGTGGGCTCTAAAAACAATTTGAGATTCAACAAATGTTCACATAAATGTCTTATAATATTCAAATGAAAATAACTTTTTAAAAAAAATTGATTATGAACATTTTATTAAAAAAATTGTATTAAAAAAAAACTTGAAAAATAAATTTAATCTAAAATTTTAATATATGTAAATATAAACAAACTTTCTTTTTTTTTACACTCCACTAGATATAAAATTTTAGTTTATTATTATCGGTCCAAACCCGGATGAAAGAAGGAGTGTTTTTAACGTAACCGTTAATGAAGGCTTCAGTTTTTTATTCCCCTTAAAGCCTCTAAAATGGTTGAGCTGGCCCTGCTAGTATCATGCTGGTACCGGTACCGAAATTCTAGAAAAATGTGGATACCGATACAAGCACCAAAACAATAGGCACGATACTGGTTCGGTACACTATTTTCGGTATTTACTGGTTTTGTACCAGTTTTTAAATTTTTTATTGAGATGAAGATAAAAATTATTAACTTTCAAATTATTGATTTTATTATGTCATAATTATAAGAAAATTTTATAAACATGAATGCATAATATGAACACATTATATGAGAAAATCAAGTTTATATAACGAAGAATTGCAAACGAAAAAATACGAGCACATCGTCCTCTGGATTTCTTTAGTATTTTTATGTTTAATAATCAAATTCAAAACATAAACTATCTATATTCTGGTACCGGTACCAATTCGAGAATTTTCAGTATTTACCGGTACCGGTTAGTACTGATTCCGAAATATCAGAAAACAAAGTACCGTCACCGGCAACGAATATACAAATACGATATCGGTATCCGGTGCTAAATGTTCATCCCTAATTGTTATCATGTTTAGTTAAAAGGAAAACACTAATATAATGGTAAGCATGGCAATATATGTTAGACCATGCGTAATACCCATGCCGCGCACCCAGCGGGGTTCGGCAGGGTAGCGGCCACCGGCGGGAATGGTTTTGTGAATTGGGCGGTTTACATCTACCCTCTTATTTAATGGTTGAACCCAAACTCAAACAACCCCGATTTCAATTTGTTGAACGACCCGAATACAATTTGAAGGTGTTTGTTTCAAATGCAACAAAACCTGAGCACTCAATGGCAACAACCGAATCCTCAAACCGGGTTTTCGTCTTTCACACAATCGGGTTTTTCATCTTTCATGCAACCGGGTTTTCAACAAAGTGCGCCTCAACTCCGACATGAACCGGATTTCGTGTCTAACGATGTCGTGCTCGAGACTCAAGAATCACAAAAAAGGAAGAAAAAAGGGAAGTGAGCGAAAGACACGGAAACAGACGGAAGTAGCAGTCCAATGGCACCAAAACCATGGACTCATGACGAAGAAACCGCGCTCGAAAGATGTTACATCGATCATTCCGAGAACAAGACCAAAGGTAATTCGCAAAAACGCGAAAACTTTTGGAAAAAATTAACCGAAAGTTGACACGAGATGATGGTTATACCGATCAAGAATATCGCACATATCATCAACTATGTTCAAAATGGAAGGATATGAGCGCGAAATTGATGCGGTTTAGTGGCATCTAAAGCAACTGTGCCAACAACCGCAAAAGCGGTATGAACGACGAAGGTGTGTTAAAATGGGCGGAAAAAGAATATCGACTAAAGTCGAACGACCATACATTTAACCACTATCATGTTTGGGTCGCAATAAAAGACGCTCCAAAATTCCGCGTTCTTTGTCAAGAAGACGATGGTCAAAGTTCTTCAAAAAGAACTAAAAATTCCGAGACGAACGAATATTCATCTGGGGGTTCGGATGCACATACGATTAACCTCAAACAGGACGAGGAAGGCGATGAATTCGAAATCCAGAAACCGGTTAGACCGGTTGGACGGGATGCGGCAAAACGGGCTTCGTCTTCGAGTCGTCAAACGTTCTCCTCTATCCGACAACAAACGAACTCGCTCATCAACTTGAAGAGTTCATGATATTTCAAAAAACAAAACACAAGGACCGACTTCTCCGAGCCGATCTCAAAGTTATGGGTACCGTGTCTCCAGAAGAACTCGGCGACGAAGAACAAGAGATTATGAGAAAATTTAGAGCGAAAATTTTTGATAAATATCTTAATTTTTTTTTTAAGTTAGCAATGTAAGGTTTTTATTTTTATTTTAATGTTAACGTTTTTATTTTGTTATTTATTTTTACTTATTAATTTATAACTTAAAAAAAATAACAAATAAAATTATAAATTGGTGCTGATGTGGCTTAGTGGGGAAGATTTTTAAGTGAGGTGACCATTAAAGAGTTTTAAGATTTTCAATGGAGTGATGACGTGACATAAAATTTCAGCCGGGTGGGATTTCATTGGGGTGAATATTACATATTATGTTATATTATCAATGTCAACACACTTGCTGTGCTATATATCTCTGTATTGTTAGAATGACGTCATATGTTTTCAGATGATAACAAATAAACCCAAAATAAAGAAAACATAACATTTTAATATGGTTTATACATTTTATATAAGTTTAACTTGTATTTTTTTTTTGTTTGACTAATAATGTATATGCATCTTAATCGTAGAGTATATATTATTGTTAAAATGTTGACTGACTTTGGTAACCTAGCCTCACCTAATAAAAATCAACATCCATCCAAAGATCATAAAATGGCAAAAAAAAATTTGGATCCAATATGGTCCCTTGTTTATATTGATGGTTTAAATGTTTACATTTTGTATCCAAATTTTTAAAAAAAATGTAGAATTATGTAAAATTTTTGTTATTGAATATTGATAGTAATAATTTAAAAAAAATCGATTAGCTGCTGTAGAATAAACTAATTTAAAATGAGAAAAGTGTTTGATAAGTTATGATATCATAAGTGTTCCTTGCAACTTATATATGCTATAATTTTTGAATTCATAAGGATAATGAAAAATATTTATTTACAAAAAAAGTAACCAAATCAAATAGTGTATCATGCCAAACATATGGTTTTTCTAATGGTATACTTAGATGGTGTTTGTTTTTCACTGAAAGGTCTGCGCATGCTCTTCTATCTGCGTAGCGCAGACCATGCACAGACATCGAAATCTGCAAACTGTTTGTTTTTTGAAGATGTTTCATTAAAAAACGTTTGTGCGTACTTTTTTGATGCAGATCTGGCCCAGCCACTTCTAAGATCTTCTAATGTTTACAAAGAGCTAGAGACAACCCACCACCACTGACCACACACCCTCCACTACCACTGTCGTCCACCACCAGTGTCAGCCACCCCCATCACCCACCACCACCGTCCGTACACCACTATCAGTTTATTTTAACAGTCAACAGACGTTAAAAATAAACAGTCTTCTTCTTACTGGCTGCATATACTTGGTCCACCTCTTCATCTACAGATGTTTGCAGAGATGGCTCACAGAATGTTTACCTTTTAAAAAACAAACACCACATTGAAGTATCAAAGGTCTTTAAGGCACTCTTAATAGCAATGTTTTCAAACTCGGACCGGACCGGCCGGTCGAACCGGGATTCGCCAGCAAGAACGGTCCGGTTCAGCCTATAAAACCGTTTTTGAAGAAACCGGCCGGTCGGACCATGAACCGCCGGTCGGACCGCTAAACCACTTCAAAACCCTGTCGGACCCTGTAACCCTAGATCTAGACGTCCCAGAAGTTCAGCCCTCAAATCTCATTTCTAAGTTCTAATTGATCTTGTTTCCCACTTTCCTTGCATACCGTATTCCCGTTTACTTACATGTGAACGACGATGAGCGGCGGCGGCCGGCGTGCAGCGGCTGCTGGCAAGCATCGGCGACGAGCGGTGGCGTGCAGAGACGAGCGGTGGCGAGCAGGACGAGTGGCGGCGGCAACTTATCACACAGGTAAGTGATAATCATGTGTTATCGCACATGATTTTGTCAGAATCGAACTGCACCCATTACTTCAATTTGGTTGTTGTGGCTTGTTGTAGATCTCAGTATTTGAGTTTTTGGTGGAAAAGATTAGAATTTAGGGATTGACATTTGTTTCACTGTTTTCTTTCTGGTTTTGGGAAAAGAAAGTGTTTGAATACATTATTTATATAAATATATATATTTATATAATATTTATGAAATTATCCGGTTCTTAAATC
This sequence comes from Mikania micrantha, assembly GCA_009363875.1. Taxonomy (NCBI): domain Eukaryota; kingdom Viridiplantae; phylum Streptophyta; class Magnoliopsida; order Asterales; family Asteraceae; genus Mikania; species Mikania micrantha. The sequence continues at coordinate 42,099,312 of CM018685.1, forward strand.
CGGTCCAACCGGTTCGACCGGTCCGACCGCTGACCAGTAAAGAGACCGGTTCAACGTCCGGTCCGGTTTTAAAAACATTGCTTAATAGTATGGAAAAGTTGAGGGGCAAAAACTAAAATTGCAAGAATATTATATTTTTTGAACGGATACTTGAATATTATATAGTGATAAAAGGGGGAAGTGATGTGTCATGTGGGGTCAGGGTTTGTGTTTGTTTTGGGCAAATCAATAAAAATGAAATATTAAAAAAAAAAAAAAAAAGAAGCTTGACCATGACAGTGTGTTGGTTTGACAGTACCAGATTCGGCCATTTTTGGTCTTTTGTTTGACCGAAAGTTTATGCGGGTCCAAGATGCACCCCATTTTCATCCATTAATTACGTGACACGTTACCTTTGTTTCCTCCTTAAATCATATGTTTTTTTCTTTTCAAACAGGACGTTTATCAGATCAAATAACGGTTTATTCAGGTTATTTAGTTTTAAAAATTTTAATACCTTATCTGAAACACAACCCGAATCTGTCCGAAAAACCCGAATAAACTTATTTTTTCACCCGATTAATCCGAACAACCCGAAAAACCAGGGTTTATTCGGTTTATTTTCGGTTATCCAATCCGAATAAACAGGATTTTGTATATCCGATCCGATTCTATCCGAATATTCGAATCGTTAATTCGGATAGGTTTTTTCGGGTTTCGGATACAGTTCGGATTTTGGATTTTTTCAGATTTCGGATTTTTTGAACACCCATACTTTCAAGTTTTTTTAGAGTAGATTGTCATTTTTATACCAATGATGTCTTGTTTTAGTGATAATATAAAGGTATGAGAGAAGTGATACGTGATCTATGTCTTGGGTTCGATTCTTAATTTTACCCAGTTTTACCGGTCTTTCACCGTAGTACGTTTAGGCGGGTGCTTGGATCGGGTTTTCCCTGGGAATTGGTGGCTGGTGGGCTAGGGGCTCCGTCCGTGTGGACTAGTGGCCAGCTCGGAAATCCTTTAGCCATTGGGGCCGCGTACAAAGTACCCGGCAGTTGATTAGTTGACCGTTCAAAAAAAAGATTGTCATTTTTATATTTTGATCTCTTTTATCATTTTGGTTCAAAAGTTTAAATTTTATTGTTTTGTTTTATGCATTATATTTTATTGTCATTTTTATCTTTATAGTTTTGTAACTTTTATCATTTTAATCTAAAAATATAAATTCCTTGGATTAAAATGACAATAAAAGGGAAACAATAAGGACGAAAAAACGAAATTTAAACCTTTGGATTAAAATGACAAAAGTGAACAAATTATAGAGACAAAAATTACAATTTACTCTTTTTTTAATAGCAGATATACGATTATTCGGAATCATTCTGACAAATAAATTAGCGTTTCACTTGAAGGACAGAGCATTGTGACTTGATCCATCCGCCCATAAGGATACCTACAAATGGGAGAATCATCTGGCTAAATTCAGAACAATATTTGGTTTAGATAACAATCTAACACATGACCTTCTATTAGAATAATGTGAGTGCCGTTGAACCAACAAACTTTTAGTTCTAAGTTTTTCTTTTAAACCATAAGGTGGAATTTTATTATTTTAACGCTTCTAGTGATAAAATTTCGTCTTCAAAAGAGTAAACTTCTCTTTTCCTCCATATGGTTTGACAATATTAACCATTTTGCTTCAAAACTTTCAAAATGATCATTATGCTCCCTGTGGTTTGACATTTTAATCATTTTGCTCCAAACTTTTCCAATATATCTCCATTATACTCCATTTTTTTTGAAACCACATGGAGCAAAAGGGTTATAATTGTCAAACCACAGGGAGCAAAATGATTAAAAGGTTAAACCACATGGAGCATAATGATCATTTTGAAAGTTTTGGAGCAAAATGGTTAATATTGTCAAACCATATGGAGCAAAAGAGAAGTTTACTCTCTTCAAAATAACTGTTTTATTTTACTCGAATCAAACATTTCTAAATTACTTTATAATTATATATATAAGCCCCTCTTCTTTTAATCCTTTACTTTTTTTTTATCTTATTATACTATCAAACACTTAATTCTATAATTCTCAAAAAATAAAATAAAAATAACTTTCAACTTAAAACCTCCTCAATAATCGGGAATGACAGGGGCTGTTTCAATGATTGTATGATCAATCATTCATCATTCGACATGGTTAGTTGCAAGATAGAGGTGATGAACATTTTATTGGACTTTAAAATTTTTTTTTAACGGTAATTTGGATCACTGATGGGTCATAAACCCACCCGATCATATCAACATCTTATAGGAGGAAACTCACCATAGGTGAGAGAAAACCCCCTAGTCTAGCATGAAACCCCTATTTTGTCCATGCCATGACTTGAACCCTTGACCTCCCCAATATTGAAGCCACATGGTACCTCCCCTCAACCGCTAGAGCTAAGGATCATTGGTTATTCGACTTTTAAATCATATACATAAATGAATTAAAGGGATCTAACATTATGACATACACACATATATAAATAAATGAGTTTAAAATTTGAGTAAACTTCTCTTTTGCTCCCTGTGGTTTGACAAAAGTAACCATTTTCATCCAAATTTTGAAATTTTGCTCCATTAGTTTAAGAAAATTAACCATTTTCATCCAAAGTCCATTTAAACTTTGGATGAAAATGGTTACTTTTGTCAAACTACATGGACTAAAATGGTTAATTTTCTAAAACTAATGGAGGAAATTGCAAAATTTCAAAATTTGGATGAAAATGGTTACTTTTGTCAAACCACAGGGAGCAAAAGAGAAGTTTACTCTTAAAATTTTACAGTGCATTATGTGAATTATTTATTAAAGGATCAAAAAAAATTGTTTGAAAATTATTTTTGGGTTTTAAATTTTATAAGTTTTTGTTTAAAATAATATTATATATAAAACAAATATAAAGGTTTGAAATTTCAGGCCTTCCAAAAAACTAGGTCTTTTTAACGACTAATTTAGATCACTGACGTATTATCATGCCACCAGCGATACCACCTGATCATATCCACCACCAAATTACCGATTTATAGTAAAACTTAATACTTTAAAAAAACTCCCTTCTGTGATTCGAACTAAAGACCTTATGGTTCTAGAGCATTATCCCACCACCAATGCCAAGGGTCCTCCCTACAAAATAATATACTCATGAGTTTGAGAATAAGATGGAAATTTAGTGATTCGAACTAAAGACCTTATGGTTAGGGGTGTTCAAAATATCCGAAACTCGAAAAAATTCGAAATCCGAATCGTATCCGAAACCCGAAAAAACGTATCCGAAATCTTTTTCGGGTTTTTCGGGTCGGATAATATTATTTTATTTTCGGGTCGGGTCGGGTTTCGGATATGCAAAAGGTGGTTTTTTCGGGTCGGATATCCGAAAAACCGAAAAAAACAGGGTTATTCGGGTTATTCAGATGAACAAATTCGGGTATTTCGGGTCGGATAATATATTTCGAATTTCGGGTCGGGTCGGGTTTCGGATAGACAAAAAAAATTTCCCAACCCAAATAACTCGTTATCCGACCCGATGAACACCCCTACTTATGGTTCTAATCCACCAAGTTTGAGAATAAGATGGAAATTTTGGAACTTTGAGCTTTTTTTTCCCTATTGGTTTGAGTTAGGGGTGTTCATGAGCTTTTGAAACTGGTTAAATCGTTTGAACCAAAGCAAGACAATCATTTTCTTAATTTTAAAATATATATCATACATTTTTGATGATTTAAAAACTTAAAGTAAAATAAAGTGTCACGATGGTTTTTGTAATATGCTAATATTTCGGTTTTGATACATATGTTTCATAAATTACTCATACGGTTTTAAATTTTAAATATTTGTAACACATATAATCTTTATATTATCAAATTACCCTCATATTTGAGAGATCAAAGCGGATACTGATCAAGTTAAACTTCTTTGGATGGCGAGTGGGTCTTGATAGAATACCGGCTCGGGTGGCTCTTACAAAAATGAACATATTGATTTCAAGCACAGTATGTGACTATTTCAGTCTAGAGTTGAAGACTGGTGATCATCTCTTCCTACATTGTAATGTGGCAAATCAAGTGTGGGAATTAGTAAAGTCTTGGTGTAAAACATCAGGGAACATGGGTGTCACACCCCGAGCCGGCGGGGTTGGATCGAAGTTCCCGTCGGGCAGAAGGTTCTCGGGGCGCGATATCGTGAGTGATAATCGTGGTGATCAGATTGTTTACATAGCATCAATGATAAGAATAACTAAAGCACAATTAAACATTAACTAGGATTACAAAGTTAAATTACAATTTCAATGTTCAGTAATTTAACCCGGTAAACCTATCAAAAGAATCAAGTGTTTTCTATCTTGTAACTATACAAGACATCCAAAAGTAATTCGCATAAAATATCAAAATATGTGCTTCCAAAATCAACTAGTTCCTCTATCTAGGCCGCCTAGCATGCAATCCAAAACCTTAGCTTAAACATGTTATCACCTGAGAAAGCATGTAAGAAAAACAAAGTCAACACAATGGTTGGTGAGTTCCTGTAGTTTTTAAGTTTAAAATAGCTTTAACAAACCTCTTTCAGTAAAACCTTAATCTCATTAACTCCACCTATGTTATCCAACCGAGTATGCTTATATATAGGGCTTATGTAGGGGACAAGCCCCAGCCACCGTCCCACCACATACCGGGCTGCTTAACATATTGTTGTTAATGATAATTAAGCATTTCACTTACCATTCAACCCATTCTCCATCATAGCGTTAGTTTTCTGTTTCAAAGTTTACAAGTCTATAGCATTTATAAGTATAAGTTTCAATGTAAGATTAACAAGCATCATAGTTTCACACGCACATAGTTTAGCTTTCGCTAATCTCATGCGTGAGTACAAGCCCTGCTATAGCAGAAGTTTAGCAATTACGTATCTCACGGCTAGATACAAGCTCTGCTCTAGCAGAAGTTTAGCCATTACGTATCTCATGAATTAGTTAAGCTTAGTCTAGCAATTATGTGTCTCCTATACAAGATACAAGCCCTGCTATAGCATAAGTTTAGCAATTACGTATCTCATACATAGACACAAGCCATGCATACACAAACAATCCAGCAATTACATATCTCATATAAGCAGACAAAAGCCCTGCTGTAGCAGAAGTTTAGCAATTACATGTCTCTTATATAGATAATAGCTTAGCCTCGTCATGGTTTAGTTTTCATGTATCTCAATACATAGGTACAAGCCCTGCTCTAGCAGAAGTTTGGCAATTACGTAGCCCATGATTAGATACATGCATAGTATTCCGCGCGCAATCATAGTTTCAAGCATATAGATTCAAGCATCCACGTATAGTTTCATCATGAATTCCATAGCATAAGTATCAAGTCTCAAGTTTAAGTATATAGTTTCTAGCATAAGCATCAAGTCTCAAGTATAAGCATATAGTTTCTAGCATAAGCATCCAACATATAATTTCAAGCTTCTAGTTTGTAGTATAAGTATCAAGTTTATAGCTTCTCAAAGTATACTAGTTTCCAAGCATAAGCCTCATTGTAAGCATCATGTTTAAGTTTAAAAGCATTAACTAACATTTCAAAGTTTATTAAAATGTTTAACATGCTTCTCAGTCCCAAAGTAAAACAAATAAGTTTGAAAATGGACAAATGAACTCACCTTGTGTCCGTAGTAGTTGACTATGTAAAACAAGAATACGCACGCTCTTTGTTTGCACTTGTTGTGATGTTCACGCTCCTGTATTGATTTTCATAGTGTTTATAGCTTATAAGCATTTGTTATAACGATTCGTGTGCGTGTAAGTGATAGTATTAGCCCTAAAGTTGGCTAACCTTCGAGGGTCTTGTTCATTATCCGGCCCGGAGTTCTTACATTAATTTGTACCATATTGAAACTCCTTAATTGTTCAAAGTTTCGCACTTACCCTTGAATTACAAGTTAGCATCTTTAAATAGGGTTTTTAAATCTTTATGTAGTTTGTTTAGAATTCGTTATCACTTTGTAACAAACAAAGTGATAATCTATGAATGATTTCATCATTCATTTTTATCGTTCGCGCATGTAAATATTAACCTCTTATCTCCATTGGGCCGGATAATTCCTTAGACTCGTTAATGTGAAATTGGGCCTAGTAATTGTATGTATATGGGCCGGATATGTGTGTTGGGCCGCATAGGATAAAATGGATCCAATAATTGGGTTGGGCCGAAACAGTTAAATGGACAAAACCAAATGGGCCTTGTGTCAATGATGTGAGCCGATTGGACCGAGATTGGGCCGTGGGTTGATTTGCTTGGGCCTAATTCGTTCTCGGGCCTAAACAACCTATTGGTCGGATGCTATGTGAATGATTGGGCCTCACTGTTTGGGCTTAAAATGATCGACAGGAAATTCTTGCATCACTTCCAGCGAACCTATTGGATTGCTTGACTAAGGTTCGGCTAACATTCATGCATGGGGGGGGGGGTTCGTGGTTCCAAAGGTTCGGCTGATGATACCAGGTTCGGCCAGGTGAGTGCTAATCCAAAGGTTCGTCGACCATGACTCCTCAAAGGTTCAGTGTGAGATGGCTTGATGGTTCGGCTGAGCTTGGGTCCGCCTAACAGCCCAGGTTCGTCCAAGCTAGGGTTCGCCGATGATGTAGGTTCGCCCATTGCTCAAGGTTCGGTTAGTTTGATTCGTTGATGATGCTTACAGGTTAGTTGGGTTGAAAGGTTTGGCCCTCTCAGCAAGGTTCGACTATTCTCATGCCGACCCAGCATGGGTTCGACCAAGTTTAAGGGTTCGGCCAGAATGCAGCAAGGGTTCGGCTAGGATTTCCGCACGGAAGGTTCGGTGACATCACGTGGGTTCGTGAGGATGGTTCGCTGCATGAGAGGTTCGCCATCCTCTCGGGGGTTCTACTGCAAGATGGTTCGACTGGTAGGGTTCGCTGACATGGATCAGGTTCGGCCAACTGGACATGCACGGTTCGGCCACCTTGGCTCCACCTAAAAAGGTTCGGCCGAGGGTGAGGCCCGCGAACCCTGTGTTCGTTCTCAAGCTTGAACTCTCGATCCAGTTAATCCCATGATGTCGTGATGCGAGGATTAGTTACTAATGATGTAAAGGTGAGCATGGTTTAGGGTTTTCACCGGGTGTGTGTGTGTTTCGACTATGGGTTGTAAAACCCTAATTTTTGTAGCTTTCTTGCATCATTACCTCGAAAATGGATGGTTGAATCTGTAAAATAGCTGTACTTCTAGGTAGAGGGAGTCGAGATCTTTGTTTAGGCTCCAAGAACACGCAATTTGGCCCAAGAATGATCAAGTTATGAAGGTTTTTAGTGATGAACTCTAGAGAGAGAGAGAAGTGACGGTGGTGGTGGGTTAGAGAGAGAGAGAGGGTTTGTAGAAAATGAGAAAAATAACCTCTTTCAAGGCTTATATACCCCGTGGGTGTTCGGGTTCGTTTCGGTTGCTCGGTTCGTATTTTCGTCGCGTCTCCGGCACGTTACGCGTGTTTTTCGTAGTTTAAATAAAAAGGATTATTTTAGGATGTTTAGGATAGGATTATCATTAGAATTTATTTTAAAGATCGTTGTATTAAATTATTTATCGAATTATATCATTTTACGCGTTTCGTTAATTAGTTCGCGAATTATTAAAATAGTTTCGTTTAAATTTATTTATGATGAGTTTCAAAATTGTAAAACAGGAAATATTATATTTCCTTAAATTTATGATCGTTCGTATCGTTCTTTGTTTCCGTTTTCATTTCGTTTCGTTTCGTTTCGTCAGAACACGTCGCCATCGCGCGTATTCGTTCGAATCGTCATTCGAACGAACACAACGATGGTTTGGCTTTCTGATTCTTGTTCTCTACTGTTCAGTCATTATTTCAGAACGTTAAACTCTCAGAATCATTCGTACAGATCGTCACCTATACGAATAATTCGTCGGTTTAGCATTCCGTAACAACAACCGTTATAGTTTCGTTCTGTTTAACCTCACATACGTTTATACACAATAGTATCAAATCAAGTATCTGTGCTCCCATACTGTGTTGTCTGATATGTTTCTGACTGTTAAACCCTAAGGTTTTAGTCAGATTTCAGACAATCGCATAATAGTTTCGTATCAAGTATAATGTATCAATAGCATAAACATAGTTTCACGTAATGTGTATCTGAGTTACTGTACGAGTTACTGTTGCGATCACTGTTCCGGCACGCGTCCGACACTGATGTTACAATGGGTACAACAATCAAGGAAGTCCTATTGTTTTCAAACAATTTGAATGGGCATAAAAAATAAAAAATGTATACAATTAGTCTTTTGGATAACTATTTGGATCTTGTGGAAAGCAAGAAATTATCGTATTTTTAGTAAAATCAAATGGAGCCCAAAGAAGATTATAGAGGAGATAAAATTATGCTCTTTTACTTGGATAAAGAATTTAACAAACTCAAAATCTAAACATAGGAGTTCTTGGTGCGGATTAAAAGAGAACAAAATTTTAAACTCACGATATATAGACTAAGCTTCTTGCTTAATCTTACTTTTGTCTTAATAATATAATTATGTTTTGCTGTTCAAAAAAAAAAAATACTATTAGTCACATCTAATGTCTGCATATATTACAATTGTTTAAAATTTGAGACCTTGTACATAATATATGAAATTTAGGGATTAATATTGAAATAATAGCAAATCACAAAGACTATATGGTCAATTTAAACTATTTGTATTCTTGAACTATCATTAATAGCTTTTTATACAATACTAAATATGTTTTTTTTTAAATTATAAAAAAATATTTGACCAACCAACCCAACATGCAATTTAGGGGTTTTTGGTAGTCTCTAAATAATTAAGAGGCTAAAGACTACCTCTTAATAATTCATAATATTTTAATGGTTAAGTGATAATGTTAAATATGAATGATTAAGAACTACTTGTTAATAAGTTGCTTTTTAATTATTCTAACTTAAACTTACTTTTTAATTACAAAGAGAATATGAATTCTTAAATGGTCGTCTCTTGTTTACAAGTTATTAAACAAGTCTTATTTATCTATTTTTTTATAAAAACTAAGGGGCTGTTTGGTAGAATTTGAATGAGTCACAATGAGTATGAATATGAATGGTTCATATTTTGTTCATAAAAAAACTACATTGGAATGGTACCAAATATCTAAATGGAGGTCTAAATCATTCAGACATGAGGAGGAGTTTGAATCATTCAGATGTGAGGCAAAGGCAGCTCGCATCGCTCGACCGCAGGGGACGGGGCACCGTCGGCCGCACCACAGCTCGCTCGACTGCACCGCTGTTCCCATCACAATCTTCCCGATTGGCCACTGTTCTTGTCGCGATCGATGGTGATGACGGGGGATGGTGAAGACAGTGGTTGGTGATGATGATGGTCGAGGTTTCGGCGGAGGAGATCGGGGCTGCGGAGGTGTTGCGGCGATGGATGGCGGGGTGGAACCTCGAACGGGTGTGGGCTGGGGTGCTCATGAAGACCGGCTAGGGTTTTTAACAAAAAAACGATTTTTTTATTTTAATTTTTTATTTTCATTCAGATGTGTAACTAAACAGTCTTAATCAGTTTAGTTTCTAATGGTTTAGATATTCTTAACCATTCAGACCCTTTTAACTATTCAATAATTAATGATTCAGACCCAATCAAACGTTTTTTACCGAACCAAACTTTCTTAGTACAACTTCTCTTACCCTTACCAAAAACAGACTGTTCACTCTAATCCCCTGAAATTGTTGTTGGGGAATGACCTCATTTCATGTCTTACAGAATTAGAGATCATGAGCAGGAAAGAGAGACAACAAAAGTTCCATGATTCCCTTGTTAACATGCTCTACGCTTCACCTTCACCACCACCTCATCACAGCGAAAGCGAATTTGATGAGCAAACCCTCAATTTTGCGCGGGAGATCGTCAATTCAGACACTCATCGTATCAGTTGGGTTACTCTTCTACGAATTGCAGATTACAGTTTCTTTCTGTCAAATCTAACTATACAATTGTTATACTAAATTCGGGTAAATCATACAGATACAGATGAATTTAATGGAGAAGAAGAAACGAGGTTGTCGGCGTCAAGCGAGGAACAGGGGGAGCTAGGGTTTAAAAAGTTCACTAGAGCTCAGAGAAAGAGACTACGAAAACGGAAACTCAAGGAAGCAGGATCCCACCGCAGGCAGATCATCGGCCCGCAGTTGCCACCCGATGACTTAATCGATGGTGAGGTTAGTCACGTTCCGGAACACCAACACCCGCAAGGTGTTCGACGAAATGTTGCAAAGAGACTCGAGACTGGAAATGATCACAATCATAGTAAGGAATCCAAACCCTGATCGAATGCATCGTGGTTATAGCATCTTCAATTAGATTTGTCATACATAAAGCTAAATTTTTGAGTGGAATGCAAACGGTTCCGGTTTTTTTGGGATGGTAACTATAAGAAAATTGTTCAGCGAACGATTTGTGAGCCATTCATGTAGAAATCCATTAACGTTCTTCGTTTACTAAATAAATTAGTGATGTGTTTTTTTGTATTAAATGTGTTTTATTCTTAATTTTTAAATTTTTAGTTTATTAACATAACATTTAAAGCAGAGATCTAGTTATTTTTAATTTGTATATTGTTAAAATTATACTATTTAAAACTTAGATCTTTGAAAAATTAGTTTAATTACGTTTATTATTTCTATTTTCTAACTTTTATTTTGTTTTAATATAATATATTTTTTATTTATATATTAAGTGTTAAGTTTAATTTATGTAAAATGATTATGCTAAAATGTTTAATATTGATAAATAATAAATGTTTGTTTGCGTTTGTGAATAAACTATATTACATTTTTTTTAACAGCTAATGTCAAGTATCACTATTTAAAATATGTTTAAATAGTTTAATAAATTAAATTTAGAATTTTAAAATATCAATATGAAAATAAAATTAAATAAATTTCTTTTCATAATAAACATGTTATTTATCATCAATGATGTCTTGTCTTAGTGGTAAAATGAATGTAGGGTGAAGTGATATAAGACCCATGTCCTGGGTTCGATTCTTGATCCCACCCGGTTTTACCAGCTTTCCACCGTCGTGCCTTGGGCGGGTGCTTGGGTCGGGTTTTCCTCAGGAATTGGTGGCTAGTGGGCTATGGCTCCGTCCGTCTGGACTAGTGGCCAGCTTGGGTATCCTTTAGCCAGTGGAGGCGTGTATGGAGTATCCGGCAGTTGATTAGTTGGCCGTTCAAAAAAAAACATGTTGTTTATCCCGATTACACATCTTTGTTTGACATGTGACATAGCCTTTTGAGTCTGGGTCATATTCGGACTCATTAACACATGAAAATGACCCATTTAATAGTCATAAATTCAACGTTCCTGTAACGGTGTAACCTGCTATATTATCAAGCAGGGTAAGAATTTGCTTGTGGTTATATTTTAAAGGGCTTCTAGCCTAGTGGTAGCCCCTTGACTTCTCTTATGAGAGGTCTTAGGTTGGAGTCTCACCTAGAGCAAATATTGCTCTGGGTTGAGCCAAGGGGTTTTCCTAGTTGTAGGTTTCCTCCTAGACGGATGGGTTAGGTCACCATGCTCTGTTATTCGGGCGGAAGAGTGATATATTTGCTAGGATGATTCCGGGTGACCGGACGTTTGCTGTTCAAAAAAAAAAAGAATCTACTTGTGGTTATTCAAGTGGAAACTGGAGAGACATCATCCTGCACAAAGTAAAACATAGAAGGGTGTCTAAGAACCAGATACACCTTCCACCAATTTCAGCCATGGTGGTACAAATCATGGTCCCTGAAGTTAACCCTTTACCATAATCTTCTCAAATTTTATAACAATTGATTAGCAATTTCCAAATTTTAGTGCAAGATTACCGATTAATTCATTCATAATCATCATAGAATAGTGGGAAATTTAGTATTGTGATGCTATCAACAATATTGAATAATGTTAAGTTGATGTTAGCATTTGATTTGGTTAAGGAAGATGATTGATTCATGTTTCAGAGTTTCAGCCTTTCAGGTATCATGATTAATGGGTTTAAATGATGGGTCTAAACACTTTTGACCAAAATCAAAATTTTGTTAAACTTAACTGTTTGGGCTTTAATGGGTTTTAAACAAAAAGGTCTAAGGCGTATAATGCAAAATACCAAAATGTTAAAATTTAAATCCACTTTACAAAATTGGATCAAGAGCACATCGTGTCAAAAGGTAAACATAAAACAACTACAAAAATTAATCATAAAAGGTACCAAAAATCAATATTTTCTTTGCTTCAATTATGTGTAGAAAAGGAAATCTTATCAATCAATGTTTAAAATTAGACATTATACCATAGCTCAATTATTTAGTTGGCTGGTGAAGCTTTATATGAGTTGACCTTTAGCTCAATTCATTAAAATTTTTGAGTTGAGCCAAGTCTGCTCGTTTAACTTTGAGCCAGAGTATCAGCTAGACTCGTTTATACACTTTTTTTATGAGAGATTCTCCCAAAAATACAAGGTTCTATAAATATAAAAAACTGCTTTGGTGGCTTTGATTTGTGTATCTTCTTTGGAAAATTGTGGATCGGAGTCTTGGGGATGTAAGGCCAAGATAGTTGCACAAATATAAACAATTGTTTATGCAATAATGCTTTCTAGACCATTCATTTCCGTACATTTAGCTCCCCCAGTTTCCCCAACCAAAAAGTTTTCGCTATACAATAGAGTGAAGAGTGAAGGTAACTTTGCAATTGACTACGAGTGAAGGTAACTTTGCAACTGAGTACGCGTGACGCTTATTTTTACCACAAAAGGTGACAGTCGTTGCAACATTAAATTTTATTTACGTATTTTTATTCAAGATATTGCTGACGAAGATATCCTGGGATCATAGTTGTACCCAACTCACAAGTTTTTATGTGTTATTTTACCTTTGTAATCGTGACATAATACATGCTGTAACCCAGGGGCAGCTCAACGATTTTGAAGGCACCAAACGAACTTAAAACTTGGGGCCCTATTGATATTAAGCTATTGGCTTGGTTCAAAAAAACTTGTAGTTTCGTTTATTTACTTTTTAGCAGTTGAAAGTTCATCAAGATTTGTATGTTCGTCAAAATTTATATGTTCTTCAGAATTTAAAGATACACTAAGATTTGTATGTTCATCAAGATTTATTTGTTTATCTAGAATTTAAAATATGTTAATCAAAAGTTACAGGTTCACCTAAATTTATAGATTGATCAAGATTTGTAGTATTTATAATTATGATTTATATAAACCTCAGTAATGATCCTTTTAGCGGTTCATTTAAATTGTACTTTTCTTTGAACATCTTTTTAAGCTAAAGTAATAAATTAGGAAAAAAAATGAAAATAATATGAGCTTAGATTAGATACTATAAAAAAAACTAGCCTTCTTGAATTAGGGAAAAAATGATAAGTACTTTCTTTTATTGTTTTAGACTAACAAAAATAGCTTAATTACACACATATAATTGTTTTTTTAATGAGGGCCCTAATTTTCGGTTGCCTCGAGCCCTAGCTTTACCCTACATAAAGAAAGGGCCGTCCCTAATGTAACCAGTAACACTGTCGGGTAAAATTTAGTTTCATTTGTATCAGTGGCGGAGCTTCAAAAAAAGCTCGGAGGGGGCCGAAGGTTTTTTAGGAAGAAAAACGGAGGGGGCCGAAGGATTTTTAGGAAGAAAACGAGAGAAACCGAAGGATTTTTCGACGAAATACTACTAAATCAACTCTTCTGGCCGGAAAAACAGGGGCCGGAAAAACAGGGGGGGCTGAGGCCCCCTCGGGCCCTCAATAAGCACCGCCCCTGATTTGTATGACACCTATTTACCTGTGAAAAAAATACCTCTATCTCTACGTATATATTCCTCTCATAATAATTTGATGTAACGTTGTTTCACTACATTTTCAATTTATTCAATTATTTTTCACAAAATTATTATGGTTTCTACAGTTAAAGTAACATTTAACATTGTAAATAAAAAAAATATTTATCCAAACTATGTTTTGATTAAATAAATACCGGAAATAAAACACTGAAGTAAAAAAACCAAAAATGTTGATTTAAAATTGAGATTAAAAAAGCAGTAATCTTAATTTCCGGAAATGAAATATGGAATGCTTTCTTACTGTTTTTTAGTATGGGTGTCAGATTAATTAAATCTATATTGATATAATCAACTATAGATGTGTGCTCACATGTTATTTTATTACTTTATGATGTGTGCTCATTCTTATGTTCTTATTTAATAATGGTAAAAATACATTTTTAGATATTTAATGTAAATTTATTTATGTACAGTCATTAAGTTATTTAATAAAAATACCTTTCTTTTTTTCTTTCTCTCTTTTCAATTGTTTTGTTTGCTTATAAATATTTTGGTGTTTAGCTTTCTTCAAGTTTGATTTAACAATGGAGTACCTTACAGTTTTAGGTGACATTTGTTTCTACGTCAAAAACGTTTTAGGTATTTGTAATAGAGTGCTAATATTTGTCTGTCTTAGGTGGTGTTTGTTTTTTAGAGGTAAAACATCTGCAGTCTGCGGACCACGTCTGCAGACCTCTTTTGCAGAAGAGGTGGAAAAAAGCTCTTTTGTCTATTAACAAAAGATTGTTTGATAAAAACCTCTTCTATCCTCTGCAACCCTAATCCTCCATCACCACCCTCCGATCAGATCTCCACCACCAAATCTCCACCACATCTTCGATCAGATCTCCATCCTTATCCTCTGCGATTTCTGCAACACCTCAACATCACAGTACCAAAATCAACCACGACTTTCAACTACGATTTTCATTACCGTACCAAAATCAACGGGGGACGATCGTCGGTTCACCCTCCACGATTTTCAGATCTCCACCTTTATCCTTTGCATATTCTGCAACGCTTCAATATCTCCATCGTCACCATCCACCATCGTCGCTACAGTGGAGGTCGTCGCTGCAGTGGAGGTGGAGGTCGGCTGAAACGAGGGACGATCGTCGGTTCAGTGGAGGTCGTCGCTGCAGTGGAGGTGGAGGTCGGCTGAAACGGGGGACGATCGTCGGTTCAGTGGAGGTGCAGGCCGGCGACGGGAGGGGCGAGGTTGAGGGCGGCGACCGGAGGGGCGAGGTGGAGGCCAGTGGAGCTGCCGATCGGGGTTGTGAAGCGAATCAGGGTATTTTTAACCTAAATGAGATGAAGAAGAGGTGAGAAGAGCTCAAAAAGAGCTTGGTACATGTCTGCTCCAAGAAGAGGACGAGCAGACCTTTTTTAATGAAACGTCTGCGAGAAAACAAACAATCTGTAGACCTCTAACCTCTTCCCGTGTCTGCGCGGCGCAGACATAAGAGGCAAGAAGAGGTTTTTTTAAAAAAACAAACACCCTCTTATTCAATGTCATGTATACCAAAGTCTTCTTGTCTAGTAATACCTTATTAATTTCTCTTATAAAAGGTACTGGGTTCGAGTCTCTTTAAAAACAAATTTCTCCTTGATGAGCAGAAGATTTTTGATAAGCATAGCCTAAAAGATAGGTTTACTCATGAGAAGTAGAAGACCAAGAGTGTCCCTAAAAACTATATACATTATAAAAAATTACTAATTTTAAGAGATCTCGAAACCATTTTGATTCATTATTGCGAAAAATAAACTGATAGCCATGTATATATCATGTATTCATGTTTAATGGAGAGCAAATCGTGTGTAATAAACCTTTGGTGATATGGGGGTCAAAAGTGAAGAATGCAGTAAATTGAGGGACCAAAACATGAAATTACAAGTTTATAGACCCTATGCTCGGCTGAAAAGTGCGCGTGAACCATGGGTCGCTAATGAAGAGTGCACACTTTCGCTAAAAGCCTAAAATGGTAGCAGCTTCCACTTAATTTTCAAGCTTATTCAAGGGTTTGAATCGAGTTTAACAAACGGATGTCGGAAACTCAATCTGATTTCAATTGAATCCTCTGTTTCCGACGTAATCGCCGGATTTCGCACACCGGTAAATACTCTGATCTGTTTTACATTTATGAGCATAATGCAGTTTTAATATCTTCAATGCTAGTTTCATTGTGCATAATATCGATCCGAAGTGATGAAAATCGGTTTGACGTGTTTGATTTTGCTTATCATGTTTGCTTTCATGCATGATTCTGTCGTAGTTTGATATCATCAGTGTTCCGCATGTATTCATCATATGAGTGAAACTTGTGCGTATCCTGGTTTGTAATTAGTTCAGAATTGGTCTAACTCTATCTGATCATCGAATATTATTAGTGGTTTGCGTTAATTTATATATGATTTCTGAATTTCAAATTTTGTGATTCTTGTTAATTTCAAATTTGCACTTGAAATGAAAATGGAAATTGCTGGCTTTATTTTCATAAAAATTGGCATTACAGACACCATATGCCGATTGCTGGACTCCGGAAGGGGTGAATCCTAACAGTTATCTGCCTGTGTCCAATGATTCATTGTAATGGAAATATAGAATGTAATAGAGTTAATAGAATATATCATGTGTGTTGTTACCGTGTACACTAATGATTTTGGGATTTATGAATGTATCTTGCTTGTAAAGAGTGCCTCAGATGAGCCTGAGGCCGCAAGCTGATCTGTAAAATGCCTTGGTTTCTGGATGAAGCGCTTTTTTACAAGTGGTCAAATTTTGGGTTTGGTGGAGACTGATGATATGTAAATTTGGCATAAAGTATGAGTAGATTATGTGTTGTTTCCTGGTTGAAGGCTGATATATAATATAAGTAAGAGAGGTGCACCATTTGGTTTTAGATAGAGCAACATTTCACAAATGTGAAGCTCTTGTTCGGCTTTTAGGACCTAAATGCCTTAGAACGCCTCTTGCTTTTTAAATTCAAATGATGGATTATACTAATAAGAAGGCTGATAAGGACTAAAAAGTTCCTGTTTTAACATTTTTTTAAAATCATGGTGATTTAATGCGTGTTCTCTCTGAGATTGCTTGGATAAGGCTTTTTCAGACTTAAGTTCTTTCTTTGAAATCCAGGAAGATTTTAAAATATGGGTGTTCCTAAGCAAAAGTGGACATCAGAAGAAGAGGCTTCTCTTAAAGCTGGAGTTGCCAAGCATGGACCAGGCAAATGGAGCACAATTCTCAAAGACTCAGAGTTTGGATCAGTCTTGCGTCTACGCTCCAATGTGGACCTTAAGGTAAAATTAATCTACATACGTACATACAGAAACATATAAATCCGATCATAACTTGGATACGATGCATGCCTGTAACAGTATAATGATGATTTTGTTTTCTCTGGAGCAGGATAAATGGAGAAATTTGCAATCAATGGCTAGTGGATGTGGATCCCGTCAAAGGGCTAGATCTGCAAAGTCAAAAACTACACGTGAAAACATTTCTATTGCTTCTATAGAAGAACATGGCATGCAAATTTGTCTTCCAGATCCTCCTACAGTATTAGCTGGAACATTGCAGAATGGTAGTCCGAAGATGCCAATGCCAAGGTCATATCTAACTCCTTGTCATTGCATCTGTTTTTCCATCTATGTTTCATATTTGTTTTCGTTTGCTGAGCTGTTTTTACCAGTTAGATGATAAAAAACGAATCTGATATCCTAAGAGCTTTGTGCTATTGATTCTTTAAATGTTTACATGCTTCTGTACATGTGGAACATACAAGGTGTGGTGGTTCCCTTGTTGGGATAACAGTTAAACCATGGGCGTAGCTTAGTTCAGACCTGTTTTTTCGCGCATTAGTGTATATTTCTCGATACGCAGTGTAAAATTTTTTAAAAACCTTTATTTCGCCCCCCTTGAAAAAAAAAATTTATTTCGCCCCCCCTAGCTTACCTGTCAAGCTCCGCCACTGTTAAACCTTCTCACCAACTTATGTAGGTTGGATGATCTTATATTGGAAACCACTGCCAATCAGAAGGATTCATGTGGTTCTAGTCGTGCTGCAATCGCTGAATACATAGAGGTATTTCCATGTTTTGACGTACCTTGTTCTACTTCAGAAATTTGCAGTCTTAACTCTTAATCAGTTGGTTCATCTATCTTTAGCTATTCCTCGATAGGGAAGACAAGGGGCCAGATTAGGGCTGGGCAATGTTCATCCTAGTCTCATACCTGATTGTAGCAACATGTCCCATACCCAGCCCAATACCTCTTTAGGTATTTGTTGGGTAATTTCCTGTCAAGTTATCAGGCATACCAGGTGTTGTCGAGTATGCCTGTTATTTTATTAAAAATACATGTTACGATTTTTAAATATTTTTTGTACTTCCATTATCAGTTTCGATATAATTTTACAGCATACAAAATATAATTAATATGTACTCCCATTATCAGTTTTGATATAATTTTACAGCATACAAAAAATAATTAATATCATCAAGTACACATAACAAAAGAAAAGTTAATTTTTCACACAATAAAACTACTAGAATGAAGCATAATTGGAGAATTAATGATTTTTTTTTTCAAAAATAGAAAAATTTATCAGGCATATTGTTCAAGTTTATATAATTGAGGTAAATGGGTATATGGTTTTAGGTAGTCGGGCCAGTTGTCAACTAACCCTATACTCGTCCAATACTTGCGGAATTTTTTTAAACCAATCCCTTACATGTCCCATATCCGAATACCTGGCCTGGATGTTTTGAGTATGAGGTATTCTTATCAGGTTTCGTTTTTTTTTGTTTGTTTTGCCCTCCATATTCCTCAACTTTCTCATATTGTAAATTTCTACTTGTTCATCACTTATTACAGAAAAAGCATTTAGCACCTCCAAACCTTGACAAGTTACTGAAAGCAGAGTTGAATACATTAACAGATAGTGGAAAATTAGTTAAGGTAATTAAATGTTTTCTAAAAGTACATGGAGGCAGGCATACAGTATAATTAATTATTGCTTGTATCATACAGATAAAGAATCGATACAAGATAGCACCAGCTTTGAATTTAGATCCAAAAAAGAGTCCATCCCCATTGCTTATAAATGCAAGCCCGGAATGTTGCCCAATGAATGCGATCAAGATTTTGACAAAAGCAGAAATTGATGCCGAGTTGGAGAAGATGAAAGGCATGACCCCACAGCAGGCTGCTGCCATGGCTGTGAAGGCTGTTGCAGAGGCTGAAGCTGCTATTGCCGAGGCTGAAAGGGCTGCAAGGGAAGCAGAGGCTGCAGAAGCTGATGCAAGATTAGCCAAAGTGCTTGCTGCTGCTGCTGCAATGCGCACGGTCAAGCAACCACCCTTTGCACATGGTAACACGTTAACTTCAAATTAGACACCTTACTGCTTAGGGTTGTAAATGAGCTGACCAAGGCTTGGCTCGTGCACATGCTTGGGCCTTAAAATTAGGCAAGCTGGCTTGGTATTTTTACAAGATGAAAAGGTTAGCTCGAGCTCAGATTGTACAAAGCTCGAGCCAACTCGAAATATAAGAAAAGTTATTTTTTTAATTTGTATCTTTTTGGATTTTTTTATAAACTTGAGACAACTTAAGCAATTTTTGGACATATTTTTATTTCTTGATATTATGTTTATTTTTAGTAACAATTAACCAAAAAAATATTAATTAAAAATAACTAAGTAAATATACATTAATAAATTTACATATATATGTATGTATGTACGTACGTACGTACTAGCATCATTGAAGTGCTATGATAATTATAAAACTTAGCAGGAACTATTTGTTCATGTGCAGACTTCAGTGGAGATAAAACATGGTTCTCAACAAGATGTGCAACTGACTCACGTAGTCGTGTTGAGGTATAGATTTGAGAATATAAGTAGATACACACGACACTTGTGTTTTTTAGTGTTGGAACAAGTTTGATGTTCTTGAGATGGAAATCGGTTTGTGTTTGGGCTTGGCTATATATGAAAAGTGACAATAAATGGGTTGGTTTAGGTAACACGTCAAATGTGTGTGATTAGTGATGTGAGTGAGTATATTTTTTGGTCAGGTTGGGTTGATTTGAAATACTTGCTTTACAATAATTTTTTAACAGTTATATATATATAGGGGAAGGATCAAATATTAACCCTTCCTTATTGCGATAACCCCTTAACCCTCGGATTTTTTTGCGTTTTTTGCCCGAATCTTTGTTTTTTTTTCATGGTTTTTATTATACATAAATAAGGGGGGTTTCTTTTTTGTGTTTTTGCTAATTCATCACCGTTTAGAAATTATTTACAAGTGTAAGTAAAGTACTTACCCTTACTTACACTTGTAAATAATTTCTAAACGGTGATGAATTAGCAAAAACACAAAAAAGAAACCCCCCTTATTTATGTATAATAAAAACCATGAAAAAAAAACAAAGATTCGGGCAAAAAACGCAAAAAAATCCGAGGGTTAAGGGGTTATCGCAATAAGGAAGGGTTAACAAAGGAACCATCCCCTATATATATATATATTATGTATCTGTTTATTTAAATTTCAAAAGAATTATAATTATTGGGGTTGGATCCAGTAAGAAGGGATTTTTGCCTAAGAAGAGTAAGAAGCAATAGAAATTTGACACGTGTCATCATAAAACAGTAATACAGTACAAAAAACAAAATACAGTACAAAAAGAAACAAAATCCAGTACAAAAAATCAAAAATCTAGTACAAAATAAATCCAGTACAAAAAAAATAAAATAAAGTACAAAAAACAAAAATCTAATACAAAAAACCACAAAAATCCATTATAAAAAATATAGAATAAATCTAGTACAAAAAAAATAAAAATCTAGTATAAAAAATAAGATTTTATACCTAAATTATGTGACACGTGTCAAATTCTTATTAGTTCTCACTCTTCTTAGGCAAAAAACTCTTCTTATTTGATCTTTCCCCTATAATTATTAGCATTGGATTAGAATATCATATGCAATTAGAAAGAAGTTCAAGATTGTGTTTTTTTACTATCTAAACATTCGGTTTTGTTAACTATAATGGTATATAGGGCTTCTAGCCTAATGATACTTCTTTGACTTATTTATGAGAGATATTGGGTTCGAATCCGGGTAGAAGCATATTTGTTGGGTCAGGGGTTTTACACGGTTGTGAGGTTCTCCTGGTGTGGGCTCGGGCGTACGCCTCAGAGCGTCAAATCCGAGGGGACGGTTGGAATCCCGTCTTGGGTGTCGTCACACCAAGTCGTTAAAAAAAACTATATTCTATATTAATTGTTTTGTATTAATGCTTAAGATTATGTATCAAGTATTCTTTTTTTTTTTAACTGATTAACTTGGTAATGTATTGAACCTGAATTATAGTTTTTAGTTCACAAATTATGCCACGCCCCATTTGCGGTACACACATATAATGTATATGTGTGTGGGTCCTCAAGGGCCCAAAGTAAATTTGCACTAATTTTAACGTTATTTTACTTATTTTGTGAAAATAACGTTAAAAGTGTTGGGATGACTAAGTTCAGACGATAACTTTGACCAGGGACTCATTCGGAACAACCTCTCTATCCCAACTGAGATAGGGGTAAGGTTTGTGTCCATCCTTTCTTTCAGACCCTACTGAACAGTAGGAATATAATAGGTATGTTTGTTTGTTAGTTCACAAATTATGCACTTATTTTATGTTAAAGATTTTTTTTTCTTTGGTATGTATTAATGTGTGTATAGGGAAAGAATATACTAAAAACAAGCTGAGTTGAGAAAATTTGCTGAAACTTGGTTTAGCAATTAAATTTTTTAATGTTATTTATGTTGTTTAAAAAAATAAATAATTAATAAAAAAGGATACGTATTTATTTCATATATGTCAAACCTATATAAATAGTAGTTTTGTTGTTAACCATTGCTTAGCCCAATTGTAGCAATGGTAGAGACTGTAGAGCTCTAATCTTTCATTGTAGAGGTTGTAGACAGGGTCAGCTCAAGCTTTATGAAGGCTCAAAGCAGAAATAAAATTCAGACGCTTTTTGCCAAAAAAAAAGAAAAAGAAAAGAGAGGGTCTTACCAAGCCATTGAAACCGATCCAAAAATGAAAAATCAACATTAATCAGCCCTAAATCAAAACAACATATAACATGCAAAATCGATCTTAATTTGTCAAATAACAAGCAAAATGAGCCCTCTAAATCAAATCAACACTAAATCACAAATGAATCAAATAATCAGCCCTTAATCAAATTAGAATCCAATAAATCAAATACCTATCAAAGATCGAAAGAGAATAAGAAAGTAAAAGAGCATGAGAGCGCTTACAGAGTGATAGTCGAATTGAAGAACATGAAATCGATGAATGAGAGAGTCGAATTGAAGAACATGAATAGGCGTTCTGTAATGTAACACCCCGACCGATGGCGGAAACGTCGGGATGCCACGTGGGATGTGTAGATTGTTCAAAAGCTCGTGGGCATCTAATTAAATCATCACATAACATTTAATCAACCAAATTAATTACATCAAAAATCATGTCTATCATGAATTAGTTACATCAAATACAAAAGAGATTTAGCTATCTAACTAAATTCTAATCGCCAGAATTTCAGTTATTTAGCTAAGTCCAAGAGTCCTATGTGATCAGTGGCGGATCCAGGAAAAATTTTCAGTTGGTTCACTAGTTATAAACACTTCAATTAGATAGAACCGGACACAAAAAATTTCGGGTCGGTTTGACGGTTCGAGTCTTGTAATGTTTATCACGTAATAACAATGCAATATATTAAGTCAATAATTAAAAAGATATCGTCATTAATTAAAGAGTTCGAAGGTGCGAAGTGTACGCTCGTTTAAGATTTCTGAGCTCCGGACTAAACGAGAGTCAAAGGGGTCGCGGTTGCCCCGAAACATAAACGAAATTTAGGAAAAAATATTAATTTCGGAAAGTGATTTAACACGATTCTATATAAATTCATGCATTGATTATCGAGAATTATCTAACAAAAATCACTTAATCCATTCGTAACGCTTTCAAATGCTTCCTTTTCAACCGCACATTTGTTTTTACGATCTTCACTGCCAAAAAACATCTTTCAACTGTCGCGGTTGAAACCATAGGGGCCTTAAAATAAATTCCAAGGGTGCCTAATTGTTTTATTTAATCAACATTAATATAAATTACATGGTTTTTAAGAAGTTGAGTGGGATCCTTGCCACCCACTAACCTCTTCTTGCATCCGCCCCTGGACTTACTCCTGAACAAGTGATTCTCCAAGCTGCCTCGTGGCATAAATTCATAAACCAGAAGCCTATGTTCATCTTCCAAACAATACCCAATCAAATTCACCAGATTTTGGTGCGAAAATTGCCCTAAATAATTCACTTCCGCCTGCAATAATCAAGATTTTCTCTAACAAATATCACTTGTATCAATCAAGTTGATAAATTACTGTGAAAATTTCATTAATAATTCACTCTTAAAAATCTTAATGGTTCACTTCAGGATTCACCCCTAAAATATCAATGGGTTCACCCTATTGTTAAACTCCTTCGAAATTTTTTTTTCCTACTAACGAGCCGAAGCTCGGTGGGTTCCTGTGAACCCATTTTTTGTATGTACATCTGCCACTGTATGTGATGATGTCCAAAATAGAAGAGATCATCCTCCTCAACCTACTTGTCTTCATTACCTGAAACATGTGAAAATCAAGTGTCAACTACGAAGTAGTTGGTGAGTAATCATAAGTTTTTATACTTAAAAGGGTTTTATAAAATGAATATAAAAGTTCATGTTTAAAATGGTTTTATCAAAAGGTTTAGATAAAATGAGTATAAATGCTTATGATTCTTTTGAGAAAAATCCACATGAGTACCTGTGAGAATATCCAACACAATCATCCCAACACAACCTCCAAACACATAACCAACACATTATCACATAATCAATTAAATCATAGTTAATCATAGATAATCATAGACAATAATAGATAATCAACCACATAAGCATTCAACAAAACTCAAACATCAATATTCTCAAATAATATCTGTGACTATACATGGATATTATGTAATTAACATAAGTTAAAAACATGATCCATGGGGTGGAAGCTATCCACGTGACAATACATGAAACCAATGCAATTAACCAAGGTCAAAGGCAATGTTTCACGGAGTTGTGATAATCCAAGTGGCAATACATGTAATCTTTGTTATTGACCGAGGTCAATGACAATGTTTACACGGATGTATAATAATCAGTGATAATCCATAATAATGATAATCCATAATATGAATATCATATTGATAAACATGTATCATCCATGTATTATCAAAATAATATTTTTAAAATTGGTATACATGTTTCACCTCCGAGTTTTAAAACAAAACAGTTTAAAAGGGAGGGTATGAGAACTCACCTGAATCCTTGAATCCGGTGTTCTTGTATTATGCGCGCTCGCGTATGTAACTCAAAGCAACTCAAAGATCTGTAATTATCGTGTTTTCGGGTTTATAAGCATATGCTTTCATTTCAATTAATTATCCCTACATGTTTCCATTTAATATTAATTGTGTCATTACTTAGTTTGTTTCACCTAAGTTACAATAACCCAACTAATATTTTATAGTTAACCTCCATTAATCTATAACATAAACTTGTTAGTTTTCACTTGCCTATGGTTGGTAACTACTTGTGATCTCATATGTATATCCCTCATAGATAGATATGCTAAAAGAAGATGATATCTTCATTTACACACACATCTTACATACATGCATGACAAATTTATTCCCACCATCATCATTTAGTTTATAAATCCACCTAAGTTTTAATGAAATTGTACTAAAACTATTCCTATAAAAGGATCAAGCAATATCAACTCATAATTTTAAACTTGTATTATTTTTTAAAAAAATAAAATGATGGATAGCATTTCTCATGCATGTATGATCTTTAATATTTCCATGTTTGTTAACTCTAGGTCCCCCCCCCCCCCAACTATGATTAAGCAATTACTTGGGTTTTGTTCTATTTATAGCAGCGAACCTATAGGCCAAATACATAGGTTCGGCTTCACTATAGTGAAGGTTCGTCCCCTATGGTTCATGACACAACAGGTTCGGCCAACTTAGGAGGCAGGTGGACCATAAGGGTTCGTTTCATCATCAAGGTTCGCCCGCCCAAGAAGGTTCGGCTACCCCTGAGGTTCGCGACCAAACAGGTTCGTTAGCACAAGGGTTTGTCGCGAGGTAGGAAGGTTCGGTGTCCCTAAGGTTCGCCACCTTAGGGTTCGTAGGTGAAAAGGGTTCGGTCACACAAGAAGAGGGTTCGGCAGCCTAGGTTGGCGGCTCACAGGTTCGCTCCATGTTGTGACCAATTAAGGTTCGGCCAAAGCTATATAGGTTCGCTGCTCCTAGGAAGCTTGACATCCAAGGGTTCGGCTAGCCAGGGTTCGTGGACCTATGTGCATGTAGGTTCGGCTACATCCCTGCTGTTTTGAGCATAGAAGGTTCAGCTAACCCTTTAACAGGTTCGGCCGACCTAATACCCACCGAACCAGCTCCTGTCATCGTCACTATCAAATTTCTAGGTTGTTACAGGTCATCTATGGCTTCCACAGGTGAAAACTAATTCGGTTAGCAAGTATAAAAGTACAGAAATCGTTTTTAATCGTTGGTAACTATGAACACATGCAATCCTTTAACAAAACCGAAAAGAAATACTTAGATTTACCTCTATACGTCGATCAAATGCTAGATTTCTTTGTATCCTCTTGTTCTCCTCGGTCTCACGAACGCGTAGGCGCCAAGATCTCTTGATTTCGTTGGGTAACGAAGGAGATATCGTAGAGAGAAGTTAGAGAGAGAAAGCTTGGGCGTGGATAGGTGTTTTAGAGAGAGAAAGGGTTTGTGAAAGTGAGGAAGAAGATGGGTTTCTTCCCATTTAATTAGCCGTGTAATCTCGCGTGCCCGGTCTCGTTTTTATCGCGATAAATTATATAAAATGTTCGGTTATGCTCGGTTTTTAACGTGAAACACATTTAAGACATCAAACATTCAAATAAATATATTTTATTTTAATCAAATGATTTTTAATTAAACTTGTTTTCATAAAACGATTTCGTTGAATTATTTATTTAAA
Source organism: Mikania micrantha (assembly GCA_009363875.1). Taxonomy (NCBI): domain Eukaryota; kingdom Viridiplantae; phylum Streptophyta; class Magnoliopsida; order Asterales; family Asteraceae; genus Mikania; species Mikania micrantha. Next base: position 42,125,378 of record CM018685.1, read on the forward strand.
TAAACCGATTTGTTTTAGGTTGTGATTCCTAATAAACATTTTTAATTTTAGTTTATTACTTTAATATCGTTAGATATTATTTAATTATCTCGTCGAAACGCGTTACTTACGTACGTATTCGTAAAGATCGTCACCTTTGCGAATCCGACGCTCGTATCGTATTTCGATTTGATTTACAATTTATGGAATATCGTTTTAGAATATTATTCTTAATAATTATATTCGTGTGAATCGTCACCCACGCGAATACATTATTAAGTTAATATTTCTGAATTAATACTCGCATTTAAATTATTTTCGTAACCTCACCATCGCGTAATTGTTTTTATTAAAATTCCCATTGTTTTATTAACTTTAATATCATAAATCCCAAACCAAAACCCACTAAACCAAGTCACTGACACATCCATGATAGACCGAAATACGCATATGTATAGGGCATATGCAGAGGTAGATCGCAACCTCCCCTACACCGTCCCACCGCTATTTCGATAAACCATGACCATGTGTCCTTGACTATGTTTAGCAACTAAACCACAACCAACTCCCAATCCCATTTCATTCCATATCAGAATCCATAATCATCAGACAATGTAATTGCGATAAACTCACTGGTTCTGTTTAGTTGGGTCACAACTAAACTTCTCATGGTTTACGCGTATAATATATGTTCTAAATATGTATACCAATAACAGTGAAAATCATCAAATCATGCATTCAGTAATTTATTATCATTAATAATTACAAATCTCAGGTCGTAACAGTACAATCGTACGGATGTACGGATGACCGGAAGTACAGTGATGTTACATGTAATGTTCCTGGCTGGTTAAGGCAAGTGAACCAATTGTCCTTCCATGGAAACGGTTAGTAATGGAGATAAACTTAGGAGGGGGGGTCCATGTTTGGGCGTGAAAATATTTGAATTTTTCTTGTGAATTTTATTGCAGCTTTGTTTGCTTTTGTTCCTGAGTTGGAGAAAAAAAAAACGATCCGCAAATGAACTACCTACAAGAGGTCCAGCAAGATTGACTTGCAATAATCTGACATACATTATGTTTGCGTAAGATTTATAACTTCAATTTTTTTGAGGGTAAATGCTTGGTCAGATTATTTGATTCTATTATCAAAATCTTGATAATCGCTTGACAATGGACATCCAAATACCCACTTTACTCTTCTTTTGAAAACTCACGAAGATCAATATTATAATTCCACATAAACTCACTCAAAAATTGAAAAACTAATTAAGAATGCAATCATCAAATGATAGTTCCCAAATGTTTCACCCAAACCGGTTTTGACCATCCGTTGATCAAACTGGACCAGTTTGAGCAAAAAAACCGGTTTGAGCACCTCTATCGTAGAGGGCCTAATACTTTGGGTCCAATCAGTTTTTTAAGCCTAATATTTATAACAAGTCCAACAACATCTAAAAATTAGAGGCCCTTAATGTTTTTGTGGACCTAAGCTTTTGATTGAGCTGATTGTTCCGTTAGGCCGGCTCTGGTTGTGGGTTCTATCCTCTTGGGGTCAAGTTGGAAGACACTTATCCCATATGACAATTCTGAGGTTTATCCCAGGTTTCTCGATGGAGGGTGAGGGTTTACCTATTGCACAGTGTTCTCGTGCATTTGGGGAGGTGTATCTCCGGTGGGCCCGGTTAAGACAACACACGTGAAACATTGCCTTCCAAAAAAAAGTAATTTTGTTTGATTGGGCCATGTGGCAACGTTATGGGCATATGATATCCTATATATATATAGGAATTGAATCCTATGAAAACCCAATTTTAGAGAGAAAACCCTTAAAATCTATGTGAGCCATTGATTTGGAATCTTGAAAATACATATATGGTCCACATTAACCACATTAAAAATGATTTGTTTATTCAAAACCCAATTTTTTATTTAGGTTTAATTTGGACCACATATTTATTTTCAAGATTAAAAATCAATGGATCACATAGGGTTTAAGGGTTTTCTCTCTAAGATTAGGTTTTTATACGATTCAATCCCTATAATCCCTATATATATATATATATATATATATATATATATATATATATAAGGGAAAGATCAAATAAAAAGTCTTTTTTGCCTAAGAAGGCTAAAAATGATTTTTAAAACCTTCAAAACCGACCCAAACGAACTCCGATTGAACTTATTTCAATGACATTGGAATCGTCTCATCAAACCCTACAATATTAGCTTTTAGGTTTTAGCTTTAACAAGTAGTTTTAGAATTTAGATTTTATGGCTTGATTTTTAGCTTTTATGTTTTATCTTTATGTTTAAGGTTTGTTTTTAAAGTTTTGATTTTAGTATTTGGGTTTATTGTTTATGATTTAAGGTTTGGGTTTTAGGGTTCGATAAAACGGTTCTAATGGCTCAAAAATGAATTCAATCGGAGTGTGTTTGGTTCGGTTTTCGAGTTTTTAAAAATCTTTCTTAACCTTCTTAGGCAAAATAGACTTTTTAGGGGAACCTTGTATATATAAGGAGATTAGACATGGTATTGCGGATTCGAACCTAGTGACATGCATTTATTTATTCTTTTTTTTTTTTTTTGCTTTTTTATTCTTTTTTTTTCCCTTTAAATTGTTATTTTTTAAATATTAGGCCTCATAACGTGCAAGACATGATAATGTTTTCTATCTATTTTTAAATCTCCAATACCGAACCAGAACAACTCAATACATTTCTTTAATAAATTTAACCATTTTAATGTCATCACCGCTACATGTGTTACAAAGTTTTGCAAACGTGCCGCAACGGACGTCTTAATTTCTCGTTATAAACAATGACAAATATAAAAATTCAAGTATTTTTTTATAACATCAATTTTTAATATAAATTCGTTTTTGACATGGCTTAGATCCCTTTTGAAATAAAGAAAAGCTATTTGTCATTTCTTGTATGCCGCTTTCAATTTGAAATCAATATGATTTAATTATAAGTTTTTAAATACATTATTGGTACGGAAATTGATATTTAATAATTATTTTAAGAAAATAATAAAAAAAATTCAACATGTGTGAATTAAAGGTGCGCAAATCGGGTTTTTTTAAACCAATTCCGGTTTCAGTTAACAAAGTCAAGAACCAGTTCCTATTCCGGGTTTTGACCGGTTCCGACCGGTTTTTTTCCGCATCCGGTTCAGCTTTTGGCCGGATACAGATGGAGCAAGTTCCAGCTTTTCTTGTTTCGGTTCCGGTTCTAGTTTGTCTGATAAACCGGACCCGTTTGTACCCACCGGTTTGGGTTGCCGGTTCTGGTTTTTTGCCCACCTCTGGTGTGAATGGTAGTGTCGGTGTACCAAACAATCACACTTTTTTTAAAGACGTTTTTCCACTTCATATTAGAGCTATGACCAATAAAAACTAGTGGTTTGAAAATTAGCACATGACTAGTGACACACTTATAAAGGGCTCCTATAATTGATCGAAAAACCGAAATCAACCTCATATAAGATCTATAACCAATAAAAACTAGTGGTTTGAGAATCCAGTGTTGATATGGGATTTTAACTAAACTAATAATAAAAGTCAGGTTAAAACTAATAAAAAACCACTATAAACCAATTAAAACCGGAACCAAATTGTTAAAAAAAAATTGGAACAAGGTTGGAAGCTGATTGATGCTTTTACGCTTGAAAAACCAACATGAAACCAAAACTGGTTTGACGTTTCTTGTTTAGAACCGACGCTTTTGAAAAACCTGATTTTTACACCTCTACTGCACACTCAAGGCCGGTCCAATGGGTCAATCAACCAAATCTAGAGCTTACAGCCTTCAAAACGCCTTCTATTTTTTTTATGTTTTAAGGGTTATTAACTTATTATACATGCATTTATATTTTGGGCTAGAAAATTCAGTCGGCCTGCTAAAAACTAAATAGGAGAGGCCTGCAACGTTATCTGTTATGCACTTATGCTTATGGTGTCGGGGCCAGGGAAATGGTCGAGTAGCAATGGCGCGATGAGCAAATGAAATACTCAAAAAAATCTAGAGTTCACTCTTTTAGAGTTAAGAAAAGGAAAGTATGGCAATGGGGAGACACGTCTCTCGGTCTCTGCAGGGTCGCTGTCCGAGTAGATGATAGGGAGGGAAGCGAGGAGACAGACGCTCTCATCCTCCCAAATCTCGATTCAGGTGAATGGTGTATATATCTTGGAGAGTTGGAGATGGAACAAACTCATTTCTCATGCCTAATCCACTCATTTCTAAGTTGTTCGGGTGAGTGGTCGGACCAGGAACCGGACCACTAGTCAGACCGGTTTTAGTTCTTTTACTAAAATTTAAAGAAATAAAATATTAAATCAAACAAGTGGCTGAACTGGTAGCTTTTTCATACAAGTAGTACACCATTCTCTCTTCTTTTTATAGTCAGGTGATGTATGATTTTTTTGTACTCTTACTAATGTGGGATGAGAAATTAGGGAGGGAAATGGAATTTATAGGATTTCTTGAAAAATTTATTTAAGATATTTCAAGTCTTTTTTTCTTTTTTTTTTTAAAGCCAAAATCCAAAAAATAAAACATTACAATCAAACCTTGTATTTTTTTTAAAAAATGATTATGTTTGTTTAAATGTGATTATAATTCTATATTTTTTTGGAACTTTTTATATATTTATTATGTCACCGGTTCTTGAATCCGGCCCAACCGGTCTGACCGGTAACCAATAAGACATCCGGTCCAACGTCCGGTCCAGTTCTGAAAACATTGCTGCTCGCGCCTTCGTCTCTGCACGACGACCGTATGACCCTGAGCACTAGACATTGGTCTAAGAGACTAAGTCCGACAATATTTGATAGGTATTGCATATTTCGATTTTTGACTCTTCGCATTTGAATTTATTTGATTTTGGTTGTGATTGTGTCATTTTTGTTTAGGGTTGATCCTTTCAATTAGAATTTAGGGTTGGTTGATTTTGGTTTAGGAATATATGGACGAGGAGTTTGTGATCAAACATGTTATGTGCATGCAGTAGATGATCAAGTGAGGTTGTGAATTAGGCTATTGATCAATATCATTGATTTACGCTTAGTTTCCGAGTTTATTAAATGAGAGAACAGATTTGAAAAGAAAGGAAAATAAATGAGAGGAAAGGAAAATAAAAGTAATTTTGCCTAGTTTTCCTTCTACTTCTCTTCATTTTTCTCCTTAAATGAAACTCGGGAACATGACATGTGTTATTTTCCTTTCTTTTCTCTCGTTAAATAAAACTCAGGAACACAAAATTTTTCTCCTTTCTTTTCTCCCATTAAATGAACTCAAGAACAGAACGTTAAGGTTAAGTTTACTTTAATTCAAAATCGTTAGTTTACCATATATTTTTGCAACCAAATATAAAATTGAATCACATTCTAATGATCAGATGTATATTGAATTGATGGAGAATCTGGTGGTGGATGCTTACAGATTTTCAGTATCATGGTCAAGAATATTTCCGATTAAAGTTATTAATCACCCTAAAAATTGTTAAAATCATATTACAATGTCCATTTAATTGGCATTGGAAGATGAACTAAAACGTAATTTGATTCAAATAGAAGGAACAAGTGAACTGAACAATGTTTTAAAAACCGATATTTTAGTTGTATTGGATTTGGCTCAGAGATAGTTCAACCGGTTGAACCGGGTGGTTCAACCTGACACGCTAGTTAACCATGGAATTCCATAAAAATACAACTTATAGTCAAATAAGTTTCCAAAAAGTATCCAAATTCATCCAAAAACAATTCAAAAAGGTATTCAAATTCATCCAAAACAATCTAAAAAGTACTCAAATTCTAATTAATTTTTTTTAAATAAAAGTGCATAATAGGATTATGACATTGTCATGTTAAACGCATCTAGTTCACGATCGCTTAAAAGCTGAAATGCACTACCTTGTGTTTTTTTGAAACCGGGAATACCGGTTTTACAGGTATAACCGGATTAAACAGCCGGCACAGTCAATCGAAGGAACCTGCATAAAATCGGGGGGGTTCGTACCTGATGAGTTAGCAGGGGCGGTCAAACCGGTCGAACCAGCCGGTTCGAACCGGTTTTTAAAACATTGGAACTGAATCTACAAGGGATTGAATACTTCAACAACCTCGTTTATTCTTTATTGGAGAAATGTCAATTCTTGTTTCATTTTATTAAATTTTGATTACACAATTACAACTTCTAATACGGATGAAGGTACACAAAAACTAAAAAAACATAGAAGAAAATAAAGTATGAAATATCAAAAACTAAAAAAAAAGTTAATATAAGGAAAAGTTAAGAGAGTATAAAATAAAGAAATAAAAATGAGGGATTAAAGTGTAATAAAAAAAGGTAGAAACTTGAATATATCATATCATTGCATATCATGCCATATAAAACCATGACATAACATATAAACAATGTTTTGAAAACCGGACCGGACGAACCGGGAACCGGTGGTCGGACCAGTCTGGTCAGAGGTTCTGGGTGAACCGGCCGGTCGAACCGGAAAACCGGTGGTTGGACCGGATTTTTTTATTTTCATTTTATTTTTTTAATTTTTTTTATTATATATATATATATATATATAATATTTATAAAATCATCCGGTTCGACCGGTCAGACCTCTGACCAGTAAGGAGACCGGTTCGACGTCCGGTTCGGTTATGAAAACATTGCATATAACAATTGCCACTTCGATCTCAAGTTATAAAGTTTACACTTTCAATTATTAATATTTTAAAAACTGTATAAAATATTATTTTAACCATCTCGAGTTTCTAAATGTTCAAATTCACCCATTTAGTTCTTTAATTACTCACTCTCTACTTTCACGGTTAACATTTTTATTCACTCAACTTTTTAAAAAACTTTATAAAATTTTATTTTGATCCTTTTAGGTTTCTAAACATTCTAATTTATCTCTTTCATTTCTTAGCTTTAAAAACAATATCTCACGAGCTTAACTTTATGTATATGTCGATACAAATTCGAATTGACCTATGTTTTGATGCAAACTTTTTCGAAAACAATTTGGGTAAATTTAATGTGCTTTTGTTGCTTATTTTATGTATGTTTTTGTTGGCCTACTTTTTGATATAAATATTGTTTGTAAACAATTTGGGTTAAATATAGTACTTTCATTAACAATATAAATTCGAGCCGTTCTACATTTCACCGTTGTCACAACGCATGGCGGGTAAAATTACTGGTTTTACACATATATTGCAATATGATACAAAACTAGTACATAAACATATCTTGTAGCTTTAAAATTTTATGACTTCCATTTTGTGGCCGGATACTTGTTCCATTATGGCCTATTGTAGGTGAAATATAAGTCAATATTCTGATATTCTCGGCTGAAAATAAGTTAGTACCAAAAATAAAGCAGTGGTCTAAATTTAACTAGTAAAAGTTATAGATCTTTTATATCTAAATGTAACATTTCATTCAAAAAATATTGTTTCTGTATAATTCGATTATTATAAATTGTCACTCATTTTACCAAATGAATTTAGTCTTATGATGTTGATATATATCCAATAGAATTTGCAAAATAATAAAAAGAAACGATTAAAATAATTAAATGTTGAAATGTGTAGTTTCGGATAGGAATACATGTATGTTATGTATGATAATCTTCATGTGATGTTAGTAGGATAATGGCTAGAAGGATTTGAAAGATATTATGCCAATAAGATTTCTAAGGTTTATCTCAGGACCACACTGCTCGTCGTATTTGGTTTGTATTGCTATCGTACCTGACTTTAAGAGTAATAATGATATTATTAGGAAACACCTTTATCATAATATTTTTATTTCTTACTTCTGGCAATTAGCTATCATTTTTACGTAGACTTTTGGAAATATTGATCATGTCTCTGTTTGGTGGGGGGTGGCCCGAGTTCAAAAGTCAAAACTAAGGAGCTTTCATCCCTTCAAATAATTTTTTGCCTGTTTTATAGAATGGACCTCCTAACTTTCACTATTTACAAATGACACCTTCAACTTCTCATATGTACAATCTCAATTGCAGAACCTATCAATTTAAATCCCTTAACAAATAGTTTTATTATTTTAATACATTAATGAGATATTTACTTAATTTGTCAAAGTTAATTATGCAAACTATTAAGTATTATTAGTGTAGTTACTGTATTGTATTGTGTTGGTTTACAAAAAAAAAAAAATTGTCGTGCTGCAAACCACATATTACCCATCAACATGTCACGTGTCTTCACTTTTTTTATATAATTAATAAGATTTCTTGCCAATGTGGGACTAGCACACTTGGTAGAGGCATTGCCTTTTGGTAAGAGGGTCTTAGGTTCAAATCCAAGCAATGTGTATTTGAGTGTAATTTAAAAGTAGGAATATTGTTGTTAAAAAAAAAGGTGATTAGACTATGTGCAATAGTGACCCAAACCTTGGGTTGGTTGCCATATTTGTAAAAAAAAAAATAGAAAAATCCATTTTTCACAACCCAACCCAAGTCACAACCTAACCTTTTCAATTAATTTTAAATCCAATTTAATTTTTATTTAATAACTTATATAGTTTAACTCTTTTTAAAAAATTAATCACACAATCTTGCTTATTTATTTTTTTGTAAACATCCCGGTATAAATTTTATTAAAAACGGAGTTATTTTCAAAAAAGTTCTTTTTAAAAAAAAACATTTTTTAAAGAAAAATACTACTTGTCGGTTATATACATTTAGAAAAATAATAAGTAATTTTTTTAAGATAAATTAATTTTTTAATATTTTAAAAACAATGATAAGTCATATTTATATAATAAAAATATTAATAAAACTTGAGTTGGGTTGGATTGTTAATGTGTGTGGAAAATTAAGTTAGGTTGAGTTGTGTATGTGAAAGAGATAGAGAAATTATTTTTTTAATAAAAAGGTTGGGTTTAATTGGGTCACTGATGTGGGTAGTCTTAGATATGTCCCCTTAAATCGAGGTATTGTGGATTCAAACCATGCGGCATGCTTTTATTTCTTCTTAGTTTATTTTTGTTGCTTTTTTATTCTTTTTTTCTATTAAAATATTATTTTTAATTATTAGGCATGCACTATTTATTTTTAATTCTCCAAAACCAAACCACAATCCTGTTTAAAGATATGTTTGTCACTTTTTTTTATTTGATTATAAGCAGTGGCAAAGATTAACCATAATCCTAAGAGGGACAAAATAAAAAAAAAAAATTTCAGGGGACGAAATAAAGGTTTTAAAGAAATTTTACACTACGTATCCAGAAATTTACACTACTACACAAAAAAACAGGGGGCAGTCTCCCCCGGTCTGAACTAAGCTACACCCATGAGTATAAGAGCTCCACATTAGTGATACACAAAAAAAGAGGCTTCAGTACAATAATTGATAGAAAAATTGAAATCTTAGATCCAATAAAATCTGACAGTTAAAAGAAAGGCATGTTAGGGAGACACCAGGTTGGTTCAACATACACCATCCATACGACTCGTATGGGCCTATACGGGTCGTATGGATACTTTATTTCCGACATAACCTGACATAACATGTCACATCAAATCACATTTCTGACACGCATCCATACGGCCCGTATGGGTCCATACGGCTCGTATGGGTATTTATTTTTAAAACCGGATATTATGTCAAACATTTTTATGGATATTATCAATACGAGCTAAAGAGTTAGGGGCATTATTGACATTTTGCCCTCCCAGTGAAAGTACACACGCCTCTGTTTTATAGATATTATCAAATTTAATATTAAATTAAATTGTAAGTTAGAGTTCCAATAAAAAGCCTGGAAGCTTTTTACAATTCCAAAGCTTTCAATTTATTATTTTGTTTTATTTAAAAAGTGAATCTCTCTCGTAGTCTCAATCTCTCATCATATGCATCATCTGCAATTCTAAAACGACTTCTTCTAAACCTTCTATCTGTAATTGATTTACGAAGATGCAAGGTCGACGACTCCTATTGAAGACTCAAATTAAGGTAGACGACGTGTAGACGTGAAGAGGGCTCAAAAAGTGGGATTATAGACCTTCTGTATGGGGCCATCATCTATTTCTTACAAAAAAAACCTTTTCTTTTTCAAAAAAAAAAGTTCATAACTATACGGGCCGTATAGGGCCATACGACCCGTATGTACTTTCAACCGCCAAACATTTTTCTGACAAATTCTGACAAAATCTGACACCCATACGACCCGTATAGGGCCATACGACCCGTATAGACCTAGGTGGTGTCAAGTGATCCATAGGGGGTGTCCAAATAACCTGCCCCTTAAAGAATCCATTGTTGATACTGGTTTGGAACTAAACATTTTCTTACTTGGGTCGTCCCTAACACCAAGTGAATGTTCAGGTCAAGAACACATGACTAATTGTCTTTTTTTAAAATGGATAACTCACCACATAAGGGCGAGCTTATCCAACGGTGAGTTTTGTTTAATTTGGTCCGGAAGTTAGGTTTTCGAGCACCTGCTCGTGGATGTAGAGTTTGTGGTTATTTCCCTTCTTTATCGTTAATTTGTTTCCATATATTTAATGTTAGTGCTTCTAAGTGTATAATGGTTGTTGTATGCCTCTAGTTTATTTAAAGAAGACTTTATATTGCTCAAATGATAGTGATAGTGGATTTCAAACAGTTTTAGCAGTCCCGTGGTGTTTACTCATTTTGAGAGGATTTTCACGTTAAAATTTGGTGTTCTTATATTGTTTACAATCGTCTATTTGTTTGCATCCTCAATTCCTCCTAGGCTCATTTGGGTTGGGAAAGTTTGGTCAAACGAAAATAAATTTGACATTTGTTGTTAACCGTTGGTGACCGGGTCGTATTTTTTCCCATCACACGTGAAAGTTCAGGTCAAGGACATAAGACTAGTTGTCATTTTTAAAATAGATAACTCACACGCTCATTCTTTATACTATATTTACAGTTTAAAGCTTCAACCACCTGACCCTTGTGTCCATATACCTTGACACCATTATTAATCACCTTTGTAGTTTGTAGTTAGTAGTTGACAATAAATGCTACAAGGAGGTTCAATAACCCTTTATTTCCTTATGCATCACTCATCTATTGATCAATAATCGTTGATCAATATTAGACGAACTATTATCCAGATACATCCTGCATACACACAACCCTAAAAAATAATTAATATTGTCCCTATACACATTGATGACTTGAATATGAACCCGGAAACAAAATATATATTATTTCATCCATATCGCACCAGTCGGGCATTAGGCCTGAAGATAGCCTTTGGCTTCCAAATAAGAAATCACTTTCTCAGCCATAGCATCCGGTGGAGGACAGACCTCTCCATCTTGTTGTAATACAATCTACATAAAGGAAGTTTCACGTTCATAGACCTTACTAATGGTTGGTTCAGAAAGCCGGATCGGTTTTGTTTGATCAAGGGATGTTTTGCAACTGATAATTAGTCTTGTAGTCTAGAACACTAATTAAATGTTACAGACTAAAACCATTACAGGGTACGTAACTTGTCCCACAACAGTTGCATGGGCAACAAATGTGAGTGTTCATAAGCCAAACAGGCTCCCTCACCCACTGGGATAAGGGCTGTAACTCTGCTATCAGAGCCAAAATCATAATGATGGCCCATAGAGTATTGGCCTGAAGGAAACCAACCATGAACAACGACAACATTGGCCAGTTGTGGCACATAGAGTGGTGGCCTGAAGGACACCATCCATGACCAATGAAACAATGACCCTCAAGGAGGGTTGCTGATTGACATGTGCTAGTACACAACCGATGTAAGACAAGTCGCATACCTTTCATGTCATTACATTAAATCACAAGTCAAGTCAAACTTTTTGCCCATACCTCAGAATTAAGTGGTGCTTCATATGGGTCATCAATCCCGGTAAAACCTGTGAAGATGATAGTGTACGCTTAACCATAAGTTTTAAGACGGTTAACCAAATCACCCATGAAATATGAATCAAAATCAAAGCAGGTTAACTTTACCTTTAATCTTTCCAGCCCGTGCAAGCTTGTATAGGCCTTTTGGATCCCTAGCTTCACATACAGATAGAGGGATGTTCATAAATACCTGTAAATTAGAAGCCTTGTGAATAGCTGTGGATTCTACTAATCAAGAAAATTATTTTAGAAGAAAACCTCAATGAAGTCTCCTTCTGGAAGTATAGATCGACAAGCATCACGATCTTTTCTGTAAGGAGATATCACGCTAGCTATGCAAATAAGTCCAGCATCAGCAAAAAGTTTAGCTACTTCTCCTAAAACATAAAAATGTATCAAGATTATTAGACCCTAATCACCTATGTAGCATATTAAAGCTAAATTAAGGATCAAAAATTAATACAAGATTCAAAACTCAGATGAAATTTTGATAAGAACAAAGGACCCACCAATTCTTCTTATATTCTCTGCACGATCTTCGGCTTTAAAAGTAAGATCAGAGTTAAGACCATGCCGGACATTATCACCATCAAGAATGTATGTCAATTTTCCTTGAACATGAAGAGCTCGAGCTATAGCGCAAGCCACAGTGCTCTTTCCTAATTCATTGAACCAGAACACCAAGAATCAATCAGTGATACAACTGATAGATACGTGAATCAAAATCAATTCCAAAATGTTTCATCAGCTTGATGCCATTCCAAAAATCAAAAGACATACAATCCCACATAGTTAAGTAACATTATACTATATTAGTCTACTAATTCTGATTTTCATGTTAAAACAAGATATACGTGGACATAAATATCAAAATACAAGATGAAAATTAACATCCTAAAGAGCAATTAATCACAATAGCTAGATGAACAAGCTTGAAGAGTTGAAGATACTGAGATTTCATCAAATACATGACTTTCAGATCCTTAATCATACTATATTATTGAGCAAACAAGTAATAATTTGACCTAACCTGAACCACTGAGGCCAGTAATCCAAATGACACAGCCTTTTTGCTGAAGCAACTCCTGCCTGTCAATTTTCTCCACTGAACATTTATGCCAAACAACGTTCGTAGATCCGCTTCCGTTCGTCGAATTTTCGGAACGAATCGAACCTACATAAATCCAGCGGTAATACTTTACAATTTCCATATAAAACCGATACAGTTACAACGTACCAATAGAATAATCGGAATCATTCGTAACTGCGCGTCCATTCGATTTTACTTCGACATCGACTGTATATAACGGCATTCTCGAACCTTCTATTGCTTTGATTGGCGCCAAATTCTTCAAAGCTGACGTCATATTCCGTCGACTTTCAGATGACATCGGCAGAAAATTGGCGAACCCTAGACTTGTCGGTGGCCGGTCAACAAAGTCAAACACCGATGAAGAAGGGAAAATCGATGTAAATTTTCCGGCTGCAGTCATTGCCTCGATTAGGCGCCAAAGAATCAAAAACCGAAAATCAAATGCAACGAATTTATAATAAGAAATGTATGGATCTATGAATGATTCGAAAGCTGTTATAAATATCGATGGAAAATATGGAAGAAAGATGTGGCTGATGACAGATGTGGAAATAGATTTGAATGGACGGTTCTGATACGAAGGATCTTGAGAATCTTTAGATTCAATAGATCCCACAAAACCGGGTGTGTTTTTTTGTCCTTTACTATTTAGTAGGTTATAAACCCTATTATTATACGGGTTTGAGTAATAAATGAGACAGTTAAAATATATTTATGATAAATTACATAATCAATTGTATATAAATACATTTTACATTTTCAAATACAATTTATAAATCTCTAAAACTTCTTTATATACAACGTACAGTTATCTGTGAAAAAATTGGTTGTTTCAGTAAAAAAACATCTTTTGATAATGGTTGGCCTTGACTTTTATTTATTTACATTGCAAATAATATGTGTGAGTAAATTGCCTTATTTGAAAAAGTCAGTTATATTTTAACTAAAATATAACTTTAATCCATAAGTTAGGTTTGTATTTATATATGCAATATTCCTTTGATTTTGAACAAAATAGTATTAATATATAATCTTAATAATAATCAAATAAATGTTAAAAGAAAAATACAACTTAAATTTGTCACCATAAAAATAGGATTGATGTAATTTAATTTTAGCATAAAAATAGAATCCATTTGTTTTATTGTTTTAGTGGGTCAATTACATATATCCCTCTTTTGAAAATCATTTATTACATATTTACCCAATCATAAAACTAAATTACATATTTCCCCTTTCTAAACCAAATATATTACATATTTATCTATTTCATTATAAAACAAATTATGTATTTCCTATTTTACCCTTAATAAACTACCTAAAAACAACTTACATATTTCTCCTTACTAAGGGGTAATTTTGAAACATGGGGATATTTGTAATTTTAGTTTAACATTGGGGATATATGTAATTTTGATGTTTATTAAGGGGATATATGATATTATCCTATTGTTTTTAATTATATATTGACATGTGTCAATATTTTTTAACATTAAATGTGGGGTTAACATATTGCAAATTTAAAGGAAGATTAATTATGGTAGTGACACATAAGCAAAAACATTTTAGTTTATTACAATAGATAGACTAGGTTATAACCCGTGTATAACACAGGTGAAGTTATGAAACATATGTAATTTATTATAATTTACAAAATATTGTTGCATATCAAATGAAATAAAGATAATAAACATTTGATAAATTATGAAGATTAGTTGCATACAAATACTTAAAATAGTCTACAAATCTCTAAAAATTTACTTGTATACAACATCCAACATCTTATTCGCACATTTAACATGTTCATCTAATATTAATAATTTAGTGCATCTATGTTTTTAGAAAATTTCATATTGTATAAAAAATTTTAAGTGTATTTTATGATAAAAAGATAAATAATATATTAGTTATTAGTATTATAATTATTTAATAACAAAAATAATTTATTTAATAACAAAAATAATTTATTTAATAAAGAGATAATATTGTTATTTAATAAGAGAGAGAAAATATTAATTTAATAAGAGAGATAATTAAATGAAATGATAAGTAATTGACAAGTGACAATAATTGTGTAATAACGTGACAAGTGGCAATAGTGGTATAAGAAGATGATAAGTGGAAAAATTGTTACTCTTTTATTATAAAGTATAGATATAGATGTAGATTTGTTTTTGAATAGTAAGGTATTTTGGTTTGGTTCGAACCATTAACTGCTAAATGATTAAAATGTCTGAATAGTTAAAAATGCATGAACCATTAAGTGCTGAACCGGTTAATACTGTTTGTTTAACATCTAAATGAAAAGAAAACATAAAAAAGAAACATTTTTTTTGTTCAAAACCATAGAGCAGCCCCAGCCCCCACCCATCGCCCTCTCACCCCAGCCAGTCGCCTCCGCCGACGCCTCCATCGCCGCTCGCTGCCGCCCCCGTGGTACCCTTTGTCGTCATCACCTGCGGATCCCGGCATCTGCCTCCCCGTCGCTCAAGATTTGACCTCACCATCGTCGTCGTCATCGCCTCTCACCGCCTCCATCGCACCATCGCCTCTCGCAGTGGTCGTCGCCGCTGTCGCACCGACCAAAGGTAAGCATAAACTCGAACCCTACTTGTTTTGTGGCTCCAATCATCATCGTTGTCGAGTGGGCATCAGGAAGACGGTGTGACCGTCAGTCGAGGTGCGGTCGAGGTGTGGCTGTCGGTCGAGGTGCGAGCGGCGGTGTTGTCCGGTTGCGTGGTGGTGGTGCAAGTGAGCGATGGGCGGTGGTGGTGCAGTCAAGTAATGGGTGGTGTGGCCGGCGGTGCCCTAGTCCCAGCCCCTCTTCATTCACGTCTGAATGGTTCAGACCTCCATTCAGACATTTAGTTCCATTCAGATGTGGTTTTTTTCGAGAAATAAACGGTCTGAATATGAACCATTAAGATTTAGACCTATTCAAACACCACCAAACAACCCCTAAGACATGATTTCAATTATTTCTCTGGGTCATAAACTTGAGCCATATCACAAGAAGCCACAAAATTTGACAAACCTTCTAATTTTATCTAAGCAAATATATCTTGGTTCGTATTCAAAACCAAGATTTCCAATGGAAAAGTCAAATGGTAAATACTAGACAAGAAACTCGTTGTCTTTTGTCATTTATATTTACCTGTAACTCTCAAGTTTCACATCATTTCTATGACTCGTATAAATTCATACGAGACGTATAGTAGAATAATCATTATTTGTCAAAATTTTCAGTGTTAATAATTGGTGTCCTATATGTTGTATATGCTTATATGAGATGTATATGTCACATACAAGGCAAATCATTGTGAAAGTAATGTGTGTTAAAAGGGTCAACTATAATACAATAATGATCATCAACCGTATGTAAAATAAAAAGGTCAACTATTTTGCATAGTTGGTGAGTAACCCATACAATATATATGTGTGTGTGTGTGTGTGCGCGCGTGTGTTAAAAGTTTAAATGCAAACATAGCCCAAATGGATATGACCTAAAATAGGTATACTACAAGTTCAATATGTTTTATATGGTTTTTCACCTTTACTAACTTAATGACATATGCCATTAATGAGAGGATACCAAATTAGGCATTTTCACATTTGTATATCAATAACATAAGTTATTAACAAAGGCTACTAATACAACAATTGATTTTAGTATCTTTCACCTTTACATTAAACAATAACCAAAGTTAATGTGCAAAGGCTACTTGTACAACAATTGATTTGTGACTCTTTCACCTTTAAATTATACAATAACCAAAGTTATTGTGCAAAGATTACTTGTAAAACAATTGATTTTCGGCACTTTCACCTTTGCATTAAATAATAAACAAAGTTATTGTGCAAAGACTACTAGTTAGTATAATTGATTTTTGGCTCTTTCATCTTTGCAATATACAATAACTTAAGCTATATTGTAAGGGCTACTAGTTACTATATATACATCGCATAACAAATTAATACATAACATATAAACAAGTAGGCATACAATAGCACTTAAGTTAATAAACATAGACTAATAGTTTGTATCTAATTTAATTGACTCTAGAATAATAATGTTTTGAATAGTGTGTAATCCTTAGGGTTTCCTTTTCAAAATCAAACTTTAATTATATTAAATTTTAATTAAAAGAAGTTCTTGGCATTCTTCGAATAAATATATATCTATATATATGTGTGTGTATATATATATTTATGTATGTATGTATGATGCAACGACAAATATGTTTTAAGATAATAAAACCAATAGAATAAAAACATTCAAATTTTTTTGAAAGGTTTAACATGTGTTACACAATAATAATAGCTATATCAATGACCGATGTCGAAGGGTCAGTCAAAAATAAGAGCAAAAGCCTCAATCCTAATTACCTTAGTACGGGTAAGTCGGATGTCAATCCACAAGGAGTTTGGTGGAAAGCAATCACTTTCTAAGTAGATTATGCAAACAAAAGTAAATGACAAAAAAAGTAAAATCAGATTTTGGATTGGTTGTTTCAAGAAAATGATTCAGAAAACAAATTAAATAAAAGCTTGATGTGAAAACAGTAATAGGAAGAGGTGGCCCTCCCGGGATTCAGTTTAGATTGTAGTGATGCTTAATTGATTATCCTAGACTTAGTCACATAAACATGACAAACATATTCGATTTAACCGTGATACATCGCGACTAAGTACTTTGATTGCAATAACACAATGGAAGGTTGTCATTCAACTATCAAGCTTACAATTTCCATTCATAATTCATCTAACAATGGCCTAGATTAATCTAATTTCTCCGGGCAGAAAGTTAAACAAATCATTCATTCAAAATCGTACCATTTTACAAGTCAAATCAAAATCCAATAAGCAAAAAGCATCGAAAGCTTAGATTGCGGGTCTAATACAGATAAACAATATTCAAGACATCAAAACAACTAAACCAAACCCGGGAGAACTCACGAAGGAATTAGCCACGCATGACGGGGGTGATCTCGGATGATTCAGTTGAAGATTTCATCTCGATTCGTCTTAGAAATGACCCCAATCGATGACTATTGATGAAAAATGACCTTTGAAACTCTTTTTAGCACTAGGAAAGTCCCTGGAGGCTGAATGATAGATGCCCCAAAACCCTAGATCGAAATAATTAAAAAGCAAGTTTTCGAGTTGTCGTACCCCCTACGCCTGAGCCATAGGGGTACGGCTCATAAATTATGTGAACTTCGTGTTTCAGCACCATTGGGGGGGGGGGTACGGCTAGGTCATAGGGGTACGCCCCTGGTCCGGTTTTCGCGTTAAACTTGTTTTGGCTCTTATTTCTTCATCCGAACTCCGTTTAACCTCCCGTTTGTACCAAAATCTTCGTTTTCCCATTCTCTGTCATCCTGTAATCACCAATCCAACTTTCCTTGACTTCATTTATTGTCATATGCTCCGGTTCTTAGCTTTTTAACCTGAAACGCAACCGAAACGCAACATTATCTAATTCAAGAAATATAAGCATATAAATATAATCAAAATCAACCAATTAAAGCTTATTAGGTTTATTCCATTCACCCTCCATCAATCAATAATAATATTTAACTAAACTTTATTGCTACAAAATAATAATAATAATAATTATTATTATTATAATAAAAGAAGTAAAAAAATGTGTTATTTACACAACAAACTATAAATTTATTTTATAAAAGTAAACTTGGAATAAGGTTTTGAATATATGTCAAAGGTATTACAAAAATTTAAAAGCTTAGGCAGAAAATAATAAACAATCATAAATGGGACGGGTTAAACTAAACAATTTCAAAGTTAAAATGTGAGTGGAGGAAATATCAAAACAGAAGGGTTGAATAAGAGAAACTAGAAGGACCAAAGTTGTCAAACCCATAATCTCCTCTCTCTCTCTCTCTCACCTGTTTCTCATATGGATACCCAAACCGACCCGGTTCGAACCCACGATCAAATTCTAGTGATTCCATCTTCATTCCAGCTCATATCTCGTCTATTAGGAATTTATACACACGTGTTAACAACATCAATCACCAATTAATGGGATTAAATAAAAATCACACGTAAAATCGTTCCCAAAAATACCACACTCGACCAGAAATTCAAACTCAAATGAAACTAGTATAAAACACCAATTAAACCACACCCGTAGCTTCCTTTGATTCTCACGAGCGATTCTGAGTAAGAAAAACAAGAAAACAACAACTAATCTGCATGATTCGAACCTAGGGAAGTCGCGGCTCGGCACGAACGCAAACTCTCTCGATACTAAACTTTAACCAGGCAATTCTTACATCTAAAGACTTGTAATCTGGCGAGGATCAAAAGCTATGGTTTTGAGCTCTCATAAACATCATATCGGATGAATCGGAACCGATTCAGATTATGGTTCTTATGGTTAGAGAAGACCAGACAATGATAGTTTAAGAATTAATGATTCAGAGTTCAACAAGAGATTTCACCAATGCCTAGTGGTAGCTCTGCGAGTTGGGTGTGGGTAGTCCCGAGTTCGAACCCTTCCCATGGCTCTAAAAACCGGATTTTTAACATTTTGAAGACTTTTTTATGCAATTTTTCATGCAATAAATTCTGGAATAATTTTTATAAAATTAAAACTTTATTTATTTTATTTTACAGTTTATTATTTAATTAAATACTGTTTTAAAAATAAATAAAACAATTAACTCAATATTTATTTATTTTTTTAAGAGGACATGAATTTTTTTTAAAATTAATTTAAAAATAATAAAACTTTTATTTTATTTATTTATTTTTTTATACAAACTTTATTAAACAAACTTACATTTAAATTATATTCTTTTAAACTATAAAGAAACTTTTGATAATACAAACTTTATGAACAAGTATTTATAAATTAGAAAATACAAATTTTAAACATCTTTAAACTAATATATATTATATAACTTATGATATTATAAAATTGTTTGAATTAGAAATTTTATAAAATTATAAAACAATAATCAATGAATATTATTTTGTTGAAATATTTTTATTAAAATCAATAGTTTATTTTAAAAATAAAAACCTTTTAAACAATCAAAGTATTATATAGAATAATTAATTATTCTATATAAATAACCTATACCAATTTAGACCATTATCAATATAGAACAAATTCATATTCTTAGATCTATATAATAAATAAATGAAATATTAGAATATTTCAATATATTTATTATACACAATTGAGAATATTTAATTATAACTAATAATTAAATATTCCCAAACTATTATTCTAAGTTTAGTTAAACATTATCAATGTTAGACACATTAAGAATCCCATCGAAGTCATAGATTTAAGACAAACACTTGAACTTTAGACTAAAACATATGCTTTACAAAAACATTAGGGAAAGATCGCTAGCTTTCCTTCTTTAAACACAAGAGACAATCAAAACAAGGCTAGACTTGATGCAAGTGAGTACATTCACACTCCCTTTTTTTACATTTTGTAATGTTTTAGGGATGTTACCCATGTCCTATATAAATCATGTTATTCTTAGAGTCAAAAAACAAATGATGCAATGACTTAGTCTTAAGATATTGCCTTTGGTAGTATATGATTACATTTTGAATCTTTATGCATTATTCTAAACAATTCGAAGCACGTGTTTACATACTTACATCAAGGCCTTGCAAGCCTATGTTGTACAAGTATGGTTTGACAATGTTTGGGGATTATTGAGGACTATTTGAGAACTATTGATGACTATTGAGAACAATGATTACTTTTTTGCATGCCTTGTGTAACTAGTGATGAATTATATGAACTTTTGTGCTATACGTGATGCTTTATAAACTTGTGAGAGCATATGCTTTAGGTTAATACTTTAGATTTTGAACTTGCATTATGTATTATATAAACTTGTATGTGTACTCACCAACTATGCAAATAGTTGACAAAGTATTATTTAACATGTGTAACAGGTTAGGTGAAGGTGATGAAGACATAGGCTAGGACTTAGTTGAGCTAGTTAATTTTTAAACCATGTATAGTATTCAATTGTTATTTAATTGTTTTGACAATTGTAATTAAATGTTATTTGTTTTTAATTAATAAATTGATTGTGTTAATTTAATGATGATGCATTAATTATGAAACATTATAATAGCACCATGAGCTAATATATAGTAGAGTTTGCGCCCCGACGTACCGTCAGTTGGGGTGTGACAGATTGGTATCAGAGCCATGGTTATAGGGATCTAGGTTATTAGAAATGGTGGCCTAGACTATAACTAAGGTAACCCAAATATGAGTTATCTCATATTATCATTGATTGTTTTTTTTTTTTTTTGCTTATGTGCTATGTGTTATTTAATACTTATCGTGTGATATATATACATGTTACCTTAGAGGAATACCATAGTTATTAATATGTCTTGCTTACAATTAGTTAAGAATGACTTTGATTAAGATAACTTATTTTCATGGGATTTACTTAGTTAAGCAATTGATCAAGAACTTGTTCTAAGTAAACTTTATTTCAAACTCACATATGTGCAAACAATTCTTAAATGATAGGAATTCAAACTCATTAGACTTAAGTCTAATGCTACTCTTTGAAAAATGTAGGGATTTCAATATTGGTTTTAAGATCTCGTTAGAATTAAGTTTGTGAGGTGGATATGTAGTAACTGGAAGAGTGTAGTACCGGTAGTTAGAATTCCTGTCTAGGAAAGCTATTCGCATAAATCTCCAAGGCACTGTGGGACCTATCTAGCTTTCGTAAGGACTTCTGATGAGAGTATGACCACTTATAGGCCAAATCATATCACACAAAACACCTTACAAACGGAATGATTCTAGTATGTCACTGGTATTCAATTTTGAATACCATTCCTTATGTTTTCAATCAAGGTCAAATGAATTGCTTATAATCACATTAGAATTAAGTTGTTAAGAAGGACATGTACTAACTGGAAGGATGAATACCAGCAGTTGATACTCCTGTCTAGGAAAGCGATTCATAATCCATGACGAGGGACCATTCTAGCTTTCTTGGAGATTATCAATAAAGCATTTCACCTATAGGCCAAAGCATGTTATGCCAAACCTCTTGCAAAAAAACATTATTGCTAAGTGATTTCAACCAAATTCAAAATGATTTCAAAATGTTACGTATACAAATCCAAATCCTTTGATATCATAGTTAAGATTAGTGAGAGTGATTTGTCAATACATCTCCCAAGATATTGTGACACCCGGCAATTTCAGGTAAATTGCGAAACTTACATCCTTTACATTTCCCATTCATACTTGTTGCATTTCATTTAATTATGTTTAATTAGATGAGCCAAACACACACAACTGTGAAACGATAGTTCGAGGAACTATCGAATCGTACATTACACATTGGTTTTGGAAACCAAGTGTGGCAAACACAAACGCAAAACAATAATTCGGGGAATTATTGGATTGTGCAATACATGTTGATTATGGTTGATCAAGCATGCAAACGGTTCGTAGCAACGAACACAAACTGTCAAAGATAATTCGGGGAATTAGCGAAACACACACACGAGTCTCACAAACGTTGGTGATCAAACAACTTATGTGCTATTACATGATTATATGTTAAACATGCATTAGATGTTTAGGATAAACGTTGGGAATCGAGCACGAGCGAAATCGAATCGTTGAAATCGAAAAACAAGGAAATAGAGCCTTCGCGGTACGCCGAGGTCCCTTGGAAAAGGGCTTGGCGGTACGTGAAGCAGAGCGGGAGTCGGGACTCCCGAATTCCTCGGCGGTACGCAAAGAACGTGTTTGATCGGCCTTGGTGGCACGCCAAGGCCATGCAGATCAAAAAAATTATAAAAACCAACCCCATTCACTTCCTATAAAGTTTCTCTCGATTTTCTTCGAACTCCCTCACCTATACTCGACCCAAACCCACTGAAACCAGCTCCCAAGACCCCTGGAAATATTTTTGAAGATCTTCCTTGCAAGGAGTGATTTGAAGCCATTGAAGCTTAAAGAGAGTTCTTGGAGGCCATCAACAAACTAGGAAACCCTCATCAGCCACTCGTAGCCCCAAAGCAGCTTCAATCTCATCATCAAGGAACTTCTAAGGTAGTTTTACATGTTTATTAATGGTTAGATCGTACATGCATGATGTAAAAACACACATGCAAGTGTGTTTGAATACATGCAACTCTATGTGGCTATGGTACACGAATTTGTTGGTGATTAGATGTGTTATTTGATTTAGATTTACTGATTTTAGAGTTTAGGAATGTTGGATTTGAGTTTGGATGAGTTATTGTTGATTTGATGATGATTTTGTGGAACTTGCCATAAAAGGAAACTTTTATGTTGAATGTCATAGATTTGTGATGATCTATACATGTCTAGATGTTGTCAAATACATATTGAGGTGTTTAGAAACACATTTGGATATTTGATTTTGTGAAAATACGATTTTTCGATAAACTTGCTATATATGGAAACTTTTGAAAATCAAAAGAGTGCTTTTGATGTTCTAAGATGTTTTGGTGAACTTTGATTATTGAAATATGTTTAAAAATGATTTCTAACATATTTGGAAACTTTGATTTGTGAAAACTAGCTTTTAAACGAGTACTTAGTATTTTAGGAAATTTATTTGGTCAAAATGGCATAAATGGCGATTTATGCGCAAACGATATACTTTAAGTGTTTAAACGTGTTTTTATAAACATATTAAAGGTATTAGCTTTATGAAATGGGATTTCATAACTACACTTTCCTAAAATGGAAACTTTCCAAAATGGTAACTTTTACGATTCTTACATGTCACTTAAGTGAACGTTGTACGATTAGAGTCATAGGATGCATGTAGGTGTCCTATTTGTATTTATGACACATTAAACGGACTTAACACAACAAACGTGTGACCAACGATTCGTCGAGTCAACACAAGTTAATACACACACTCGGTTGAACACACCGACACTTGGAGTTGTATGGGATACAACGCACCACAAAACACGTACTCACACCTATATGGTTATAGGTGCATACTAGCAGGTGCTAGCATTCGCAAGACGCGAACACATACACACTGGAACTGCTTTACCAGGTGAGTTCATGGCCCCTTTTTACATTTTCTACATTTGAGGGAGAAAACATTGCACTACAACTGTTTTGAACAACTCATTTTATTTACATATGGACATGCTTTATCACTATTTGTATACGTGTGGACCACATCACAACTAAAAGTCCTCGCGATACTCCACGGACCGTTAGTAGCATGTAGCACCTAGCGTGGTAATCTTGAATAGTACTATTTGGGCCTGACAAGCCCCACCCATCGCGCTTGGGAGGCCAACCCGACTGGAGGTCAGAATGGGTGCAATATTGACCAACACTTTGCCATTGTCTTGTGATGGACATGACGGGAGGCACCACTGTCAGCTTCGGTACGAACCCGCATATAATATAACTGTATTGACTAGCTATCAATTGATACTGCATTGTAATGATATGTAAATACAACAACCTTTACTTTAAACATTGGATGTTTACTGCTCATGAAAAACTTGTGCTCTCACCAACCTTTGTGTTGACCCTTTTTCTCGCATGTTTTCTCAGTTAACTAAGGCACGCGCACAAGGATTAGGATGCTAGGCTGGAGTCGCATGCATCTGCTTAAAGTGTCTTAGGATATTGAGAACATTTATAATTTCATTTTGTTATGTATTGACAACTACTTAAACTGCTTCCGCAAACTATTATCTATTGTTATCTTGAAAACTGTTTTATGAACGTTTCCACAAATTGTGAACTTAAAGCTGTTTTAATAACTTATACTTTACTTTCGCAACTCTGATTTTACAAAACTGTTTTATCCAAGTTATTGGATGTATGTATACAACCAGACATGTAGGTCTCGCAACTGTGTGACCGGAGACTGCGATCCTGCCCGATCCGTCTTGCTCGCACCCCCGACAGGGCCGGGAGGGCCGGGGTGCGACAGATATGATGTCACCTCCCCCTCATTCTATGATACATATGTTATGATTCAAGAGGAAAATAATATTATACCTAAGTAGTGATGGTGGTTCATTACCACATCTGAAATGTTATAATATTATACACTTTATTTTTATAATAGCCATACTTGTGAAAACAATTCAATGATATTCAACTTAAAAATAATAAAACCTTTATTTTATTTATTTATTTATATAAACTTTAATAAAGAAACTTTTGATAATACAAATTTTATGAACAAGTATTTAAACTTTACAATATGGTTTATAAATTCGAAAATACAAATTTTAAACATCTTTAAACCAATACATATTATATAACTCATGATTTTATAAAATTGTTTGAAAAAGTAATTTTATAAAATTATAAAATAATAAACAAGGAATATTATTTTGTTGAAATCTTTTTATTAAAATTAATAGTTTATTTTAAATATCAAAACCTTTTAAACCAAACTATGATTCTAAGTTTAGTTAAACATTATCAATGTTAGACACATTAATAATCCCATAGAAGCCATAGATTTAAGACAAGTGCTTGAACTTTAGACTAAGACATATGCTTTACATAAACATTAGGGAAAGATCGCTAGCTTTCCTTCCCCAAACACAAGAGACAATTGAAACAAGACTAGACTTGATGCAAGTGAGTACATTCATACTCCTTTTTTTTTTTTACAATTTGTAATGTTTTAGGGATGTTACACATGTCCTATATAAATCATGTGTTATTCTTAGAGTCAAAACACAAATGATGCAATGACTTAGCCTTTAGATGTTGCCTTTGGTTGTATGTGATTACTTGTTGAATTCTTTATGTACTATTCTAAACAATTGCAAGCACGTGTTTACATACTTACATCAAGGCCTTGCAAGCCTATGTTGTACAAGTATGGTTTGACACTATTTGAGAACTATTGAGGACTATTGAGTACTATTGAGAACAATGATTACTTTTTTGCATTCCTTGTGTAACTAGTGATGAATTATATGAACTTTTGTGCTATACGTGATGCCTTATAAACTTGTGAGAACATATATGCTTTAGGTTAATACTTTAGATTTTGAACTTTCATCTATTTCTTATGTATTATATAAACTTGTATGTGTACTCACCAACTATGTAAATAGTTGACAAAGTATTATTTTACATGTGTAACAGGTTAGGTGAAGGTGATGAATACATAGGCTAGTTCTTAGTTGACCTAGTTAATTTTTAAACTATGTATAGTATTCAATTGTAATTTAATTGTTTTGACAATTGTAATTAGATGTTATTTGTTTTTAATTAATAAATTGATTGTGTTGATTTAATGATGATGCATTAATTATGAAACATTATAATAGCACCATGAGCTAATAAACAGTCGAGCGCACGCCTCGACGTATTCCGCCGTCGGTCGAGGTGTGACATAGTGACATATGTAACATCCCTAAAGTACAAAAATATAAAAGAGATAATATGAGTGAAACTTATATAGATGCTTAGCTAGTCCATTATTAATTGATAGAGAATGAAGTTAACCCTAAAGTTCAAAGGCATAGTAGTCCTAGTATTACCTAGAGTTTAAGTTTTGATATCTTAGAAATATGGCATAGTATGGAAGCCTTAAAATGATATGTCCAAGATTGAATGGTATCATTCTTATTGCATTTGATAACTAAATAACATTTGAATAACACATCTCATCCATTTGTTTTTAATTTAACAAAATAAAATTTAAAATTAATGTGTAAAAGAATTCATTTAAACATTTATGATTAATTGTTTAGAATAAGAAACAAAATATTTAGAATAATTATAAACTCATTCATGTTTATAAAGTAATGTTATTTAATGATGTTTGGATCTTAAAATCAACATTCATGGATTTTTAATTAAATAAATATCTCATTTAAACATTTGTTAAAGCTTATGAATATTTGTTTAAAATATGCATTTAGAATTTAACTATATCTTCCCTTAATTAATTGTTTTGATAAACTTTTAGCTTTTCATTTAATTAAATAAATAGTTTATGTAAATAAATAATGTCTTTAACAAACCTATATTTTCTAAAACTGAATTTTTTGCATATCAATTTTCTTGATATTAACTAATTTGTGAATAATAAAAATATTTAAATATTTAAGTAAGATTTACAATTCAAAAAAAGAATATGTTTTTAAATAGTAATATGATTTTTAAATCACTGTTTTATGAATAAAAATATCTAAATGAATTAAATAATTTTTCTGAAATTAAATTTGTTTAACAGATTTATTGGAAAATTATTTTTAAATTACTTTTTAGAATTTTCTCATAATTTTAATAAAAATATATGGATGGATAGGGGCTAAAATGCAAAAACAAGCCTTGACCGTGCACCGGTCGGGTTTCAAGCCCAAATCCCCAAGGTGGTCTAGCTGCGTCTTATCATTGAGCCACCTTAGGATTCGCTGCTTGATTTGGATTCCATGTATACTTATATGGATTTCTAAATGGCTCCCTTTTTCGTCAAGAACCTTAATTGAAACTCAATCAAATTCGTTCAACAGAACATTTGTGTGAGCACGCAGTGACAGGCCTTTTGATCTATAGGTTAAAACGAGTTCAATAATATAGTTTGTTATATGGAATCAACTTGCTTTGTTTAAGCGTGATACATGTTCATTTTTGGAACATAGTCTATAATTAAGATAGTAATTGATTTTATGAGTGATTCTATGAGCGTGTAACCATTTGATTTCAAATTTTTAGATTCATTTAAGCATTATTTGGCAAGAACTGGTCGCTACGGGCCTCGATCACCTGACCGATTTGGCAGATAAAAGAGAAACCAAGGATGTCAGAAGTAGCCCCTCGAGTTTCGGCTGTTTGCCCCTTTCTAGTTTAACTTTCATAATATTAGAATTAATTTTAGTTCGTTCCACTTTTGGCCCCTCCAATTTATATAGTTTATTATTTTATGTATTAATGTTTACAAAACCCTGAATTTGAAATATTTTTAACTTTATTATATTATTCTAAGACTTTTATAAATAGTATAATT
The DNA here is from genome assembly GCA_009363875.1 of Mikania micrantha. Lineage (NCBI taxonomy): Eukaryota > Viridiplantae > Streptophyta > Magnoliopsida > Asterales > Asteraceae > Mikania > Mikania micrantha. The sequence goes on from CM018685.1 coordinate 42,153,381, forward strand.
ATGTATTTAATAAAGTTTTATGATTCTAATTTTTTTTCTTGGTTTTATTACCTTGTTTTATAGATATTATAGAATTTTAAATTTAAAGATTTAGATATTGTAAAATATGTTACAAACATACCTTTGTATATAAATCTTTATAATGTTTTATGAATAGAATCATCTAACAAATGTTACAAGTTACATTAAATTTTGAATTTAAACTTAATCCCTGTAATAAAAAAATAAGTAATGTAATAAAAAAATAAGTAAAGGAAGTAACTATTATGCTACAAACCCTTAATTAACTTCTTGTAACTAGTTTAACACCCATAACAAAAAAACTAACCTGATATTGGTCAATGTTAGCCTCCCACCAAATGATAGATATTTAACCTTCCAATTTACTTTAAAATTATGATCTTGTTTTTAATCAATGGTTTTAATTTTTTACTAAATTCTTATTTACTTTCATCGCAAGTCCAACATACAAAAAGGAAACGTGCCGTATTCATAGCTTAATAGATATGCCATGTTTTCGATTTGTCACACATATGAGCTCAAACAAACATTAGCTAGACACACCATGTTGGAACAAGTTTTTTTAATTTTTAAGATATTATTACTTTAAAATTACAATTTTATAACAAAATGTACAAAAATATGACAATTTAATCTTAAAATATTATTTTTAACTTCTCTTTTAAATATAAAATTGTAACATAAAATATCCAACTTAGTTAATTTATAACATAAAACACATTTAAAAAAATTAACAAACAAACAATCATATCCATTAAATTCCTACTTTTAAGTGGGGTCATGGAGGAAATAGATAAAAACCAACATTATTCATACCCAAAATTCCCACATTTAAAAATTATTAAAATATATAAATAAATTAGTTAATCGAGTTAACTTGTGCATCTAACGGGTTTGACACGAACTGCTTAAATAAACGGGCTTTGCGGGTTCATCCTGAAATTAACCACCGTAACAGTTAGTTGTTTTGTGGTTTCAACAGGGACTAACTGGGAATACAAAATGTGTTTTATCATAATATGAACGGAGGGTTTGAATGCGTGATGTTCTAGCTCTGAAAACTTGTTCATGATAAATGCCCTTAGCTTCTATGTACTTAAAACTACCATCAGAGGGTTTTTTTTGGTAATTTTCATTCTAGATTATCAAATTACGATCTCAAATAAATTTAAAAAAAAAAGCGGACAACAAAGTTAGGGGAATTTACCAGAACAACTATGTTTGACCAAGATTTTACTAAAATAATCACTGATATTTAGCCCCTTGTGTCAGTTTTAGACTTCGTTTAGACCTTGCTTTAGACACTAGTTTATGTACTTTTTGTCTCCGGAAGTAACATATGGGCTATATGTTGACGCCTTTATCAGGGTCTAAATGAGGGTCTTAAGACCACATTTTTTACCGACGTCTTAAGACGCTTTTAGACGTCCCATTTAGATCCCTTTTCCTACTCAAGTGAGATTTAAGCCGTTATCTAAATTGGGCGTCTAAAGATGTCTTAAGACACCGGTAAAAAAGGTGTCTTAAGGCACCCTTTAGACCCCGACAAAGCTGACAACATATGGGCTCGTATGTTTTTCCTTGAGACAAAAATGTACATAAAACCGGTGTCTAAAACGAGGTCTAAAAACGAAGTCTAAAACAGAAACAACGAACTAAATACACTGAATATTTTGCTAAAATATTGGTCAAACATGGTAAATTTCCCTAAAAGTTATTTCTTTATATTTTTTAGCACGTGGTGTAGATTTGACCTATTTATTTTTTTTGAACGGCTTGATACAACGACAGACGGATTTCAACCGTCTCCTCGGATTTGACGCTCTGGGGCGTATGCTCAAGCCAAACCCGGGAGGATCCCTACAATTGGGTAAACTCCTGACCTTGCTTCAACAAATACGTCTCAGCTCGGATTCGAACCCAAGACCTTCCATAGGGAAGTCAAGAAGGCAACCATTATTCCAGAAGATTTAGTCTATATAAACATGGCACAAACTAAGCCGACAAATCCTCAGACTCGATGGAGAAACTAGAGCTTTTTTTCATCCCATCACCACTCATGGGTCATGTTGGTCAAGCCATTGAGCTAGCCAGGCTCTTCATCAAACGCTTTCACCATCTCACCATCACCGTGCTCGTAATAAAGCTCCCCAATGATCCAATCGGCACCGATTACATCGACTCCTTCACCAAAGACGATCGAATCAAATTCATCCATTTCCCTCCTATGGATCTTGATTTGTTTCAAGATTGTCCAACCGTTGGATTCATGAATGATGCAGTTATTAACCGCCATAAGCCCATCATAAGGGAGCTTGTGGCTAGTCGGTTGACTCGGTTCAACGAGTCCGGGTCTAGCTTTGATCCAGTGAATCGACTAGGCGCGTTGGTCGTTGACATGTTTTGTACACCGGTGATTGATGTAGCCAAAGAACTTAACGTCCCGACCTACGTGTTCTTCACCTCCAATGCTGCTTTTCTCGGGAGTATGTTTTATTTCCAGACCCTCGACGATGAACTCGATCAAGACATATCGGAACTGGTTCAGTCAAGAACCGAGATAGTGGTGCCAAGCTATGCCAACCCGGTTCCTTCGAGGGTATTGCCTTCGTTGTTTTTGGACAAGGATCAATGGTCCAAACGGTTCATTGGTTACACCCGAAAGTACAGGCTAGCCAAGGGTATAATCGTGAACACGTTTCTAGAGCTGGAGCAACAAGCCCTCTTATCTTTTGATGATAAAACGCCTCCTGTATACCCGGTGGGTCCGTTGCTGAAACCCGAAAAACCGACACGAAACGACGAAGTGTTGCAGTGGTTGCATGATCAACCGAAGTCATCGGTCCTGCTCTTATGCTTTGGGTCCAGGGGCTGGTTTGAACCGGACCAAGTGAGAGAGCTAGCGGTTGCTATAGAAAGGAGTGGGTACCGGTTCATATGGTCCCTACGCAGGCCTCCTGATGGGGATCAAAAAGGATTCCCGAGTGAATACGTGGATTACAATGAAGTCCTGCCAGGTGGATTTCTAGAGCGTACAGCTGGAAAGGGAAAAGTGCTGGGGTGGGTCCCACAGGCAGAAGTGCTGGCTGACGTGGCAACCGGAGGGTTCGTATCGCACTGCGGGTGGAACTCCGTACTTGAGAGCCTTTGGTACGGGGTTCCAATCGCGACATGGCCGATATATGCAGAGCAACAACTGGGTGCGTTTCAAATGGTTAAAGATTTGGGTTTGGCAGTGGAGATTTCTTTGGATTATAACCAAATGAACAAGAATCAAAAGCTGGTGTCAGCTGAAGAGATTGAGAGGGGAATAAGAGACGTGATGGATAGCGATAGCGCGGTTCGAGCCAGGGTTAAGAAGATGAAAGCTACGGCTCGAATGGCACTGGAAGAAGACGGTTCATCGTTTGCCAGTTTGAGTCGTCTTGTTGATGATATTATGTGAATATCATCATGTTACCAGTTGCTGGAGCCCTGAAAATGTGAAAACGAAAATTGGTTTTCAAGCAATGTATTTAGGAAAAGTAATGAAAGCCTAATTATTGATCTAAATGAAGGCATTAGTGAAATTTAATGCGGTAATAGGTTTTAAGCCCGGTCATCCGGGTAAATCGAATGATGAAACACCACCCACGCGTGCAAAATGTAAACAACATTGGTTTTAATTATTCAGCTCACCCACCAATTCAAAGGAAACACACAGTCCGAAAACAAACTGTGGTAAAACTTGTGGCCCACCTGAAATATATTTTTTCAAGTGAAACTCGAACCCATAACATTCTAGTTAGAAGTATAATATAGTTATTGTTTAATCTCTCGAAAAGAGTAGTTTGAGTTTATATATTTTCAAATCATTAAGAGAGGTAGGAATTTATCAAACCAACCGTACTCTTTCGTATATGTCAAGGAGTCTATGGACGTGTGTACTTAAAAAGTAACGCCGGTGGGAATAAAAAATAAAATAAACTTCTTTTTAAAAACGTGTTCTTTCATATGGAAAAGTTGGTTAACGACTTAACGTTTTGGTATTTCGATGGGTCAAGAGATCAAATTCTTTCTGAGTATTTTTTTTTTCCTTTTTTTCCTTTTTTCCTGTCAAATTATAAACTTGTGATATAACTTAGGTTAATATTGTCGCAACTTTTTTATAACTACTTTTCAATACACGTATTATTCAAATTGACTATGTTTTTGTTCTTGTTCAGGTTAACTCTGATGTCAAAACTAATTCCGTCTCTGTTTCCGGCCGGATTACATATGATATATTTATACTTATTTTTTAAAACACTTTTGGGCTTCATAGGTCTAATTATTACAACGACATGATATTTTAACTACATTTCGTTTGTTATAACCTTTTGTTTACAGTATTTTAAAACAACGTAAATTATTCATAACATTCAAATATACCGTTGTAACGTGTTTTTTAAGATATAGAATTATATACGATATGATTTTTTGTAATAACTTTTCTTTGTTAGTTTAAAAATATATAATTTGCATTATACTAGCGAAATGAATATACAATAACTGATCCTGGGTAAACTTTGTAGTTCGAATTTGTGCTCAACTTTATTATTTTTTTGGCATTGAATCTCATTACAAAAGCAGTAAAGGTACCAACAATTTTCAATCAGGTCATAAAATTGTTCTTTTCTATACCAAACAGTAAAACCAACCCAAAAAATTTAAATTTAATAATAAGAAACATACAATACAAATACAGGTGATATCATTATAAAAAAAATCATGATACACCACTCTTTATATATACTTTCTTCAACTACTCTATGGTGACAATTTAAAGCTCGAAAACTACAAGAAAATAAATATTTTATATGCCTCTTTCTAATAGAAAATGAACCTACCGTACCCACTACTTCCACCAGGCTATATGAATGAAATATTTTACTATATGAATTATTTCCCATTAATAATAAATTTTTAATTTAAATGGGAGTGTTTAAGCCAATAAAGGCCGCAAGAAAATATTATAATAGGCAACTTGCATTTTGTATGAAACAAAGTGGCACTTTTAATTATTGAAAATGAGATTCACACACACATCGATTTAATGGCATCCTATTGTTTAATAAATGTTTTCTTTTATATATACTTTCGTCTCTAAATAATGTCTCATCTACGGTGTATGCATATAATGTATATATGTGTATATCATTGAGGGGTCAAAGTAAAATTACATTAATTTGAACGTTATTTTACTTATTATGTGAAAATAACGTTAAAGTGTTGGGTTGATTAACTTCAAACGACAACTATAAGCCGGTGACTCATTTGGAACAACCTCTCTATCCCAACTGGGATAGGAGTAAGGTTTGCGTCCATCATTCCCCCAGACCCTACTGAAAAGTGGGAATATACTGAATAAGTTTGTTTGTTTGTGTTCATCTCTTAATAACGTGATTGTCACTTTATATAAATATATATATATATGTATATATGTATGTATGTAAGACTGATCCAATACATAGGATTTTAACATGAGAAGGATAGGAAGGATTATGTACATTTGATCAGATAAATCAATGGTTAGGATCTAGTGGGCCTCACTTTTTTCATTGTGGCATGCATTTCCACATATTTTATTAATAGACACCATATACAAAACAAATAGGTATAAAGTGTCGTTTGTTGAGATTGTTGGCGTCATTTCCACAAACTAAGACTTTTTGTATAGCTTTTGCTTTCATTAATTAAGAGAATGAGAACTTTTTTTGGATGTTGACCTAATTCTAGGTAACATTGGATAAATGTATCAGTCACGAGTAATTATAACTGATAGAGGTCTTACCCTTATTAATGCTTGTCAAAAAATATATATTTTTTTTGGCTCGTTTACTTTGTAAATGGCACATTCTCACAAATATCACAAAAAATTGCAAGAAAAATTTTCCTACACAACAAGGAGATTTGAATTCATGTGGAAGAAACTACTCAAGTCTTCCACCATAGAGATGTATCAATACAATTACCAACAACTCTACCTACTATTGGTTGACAATTATTCAAGTAATATTCTTATATATTATGTTTGTTATTACTTTTCTATTTTGTTAAATATTCAGCTCTACATATTATATTTTAAAGGTGTACTTTATTATTTAAATCCAACATGGTTAGACAAATATAAAGAAATGTTGTGTCAGCATGGATCGACCAATATCGCAACTTTGGCAAACGTAGACAAATAGAGTTGAGAGTCAACATTCTGATTTAAGAGGATATCTCAAAGCTGTCAAATCTAACCTTGGTGGTTTTGTAAATATTGTTGATGCAATTTTGGATAAAGAAGAAATTCATATTAAAGAAAATTTGAATATAGCAAAGTACGTCGAAGTGGGCACCACCGATTACCAACATTACAATTTTTGCTAGGTAATATTTCTATGCATGTTTTAGATTTGATCATTAGAGAACTTAGTCGTTTGAATGAAATGAATGAAAATATCTCATTATACGGATGTTAACTTCAAAGAAGTCGCGGTTTACCATGTGCGCTTAATCTCCCCAACATTTCTTCTTCATGTGCAGCCTTTCCTCGGGTTCGTAGAGTTGTACGTTACTCAAATATCTAGTTAAACATCAAATTATTCAACTAGATTCCATAGATGTGTTTTGCAGAAAACTTGATTTTTCACCGGCGTACATTGGCGAAAGTGATCAAATTGACTATGATGTTGAGGTGAATAAATTTGCTAGCGAATTCAAGGTGCAGCCTATAAAGGTAAAAAGAAATTGGTGGCAGAAGATAAAATCATTTGTAAATCCAAATTCATCAAACCGTTAGGAGTAGAGGTGGCCAAACCGGTTTTTTTTCAAGAACCGGAACCGGTTCCTAACGCCCTTCGGTTCCCCCAAACCGGTTCCACCCAGAACCCAAACCGGTTCCGTACCCGGTTCCACTCACAAATAACCCTATTCGGTGTACCCGGTTAGGGTAGGGTCCGGTTCCGGTTCCTGTTTAAGAACCGGTTCCACTTTTTTTTTATCTCGTTGACCGTTAGACGTGAACAAAATCCTAATAAAATCTTAAACTAATTAAACCTTAAAATAATAATTAGTAAAACCCTAAATCCCTAATCTTACTATTATAATAAACAAAAATCCTCATTTGCCACTTGTCACATTTTAAAACCATTTTGCTACTTGTCAATTTTGTATGCATTCATTCTTAAATAATTATTTATCTCTCATATTAAATACTTATACTTATTATAATAATTATAGGTAATAATATTATTTATCTTTTACAAATTAAAATATTTTTTTAATAAATTGAAAATCAAATCATTTTATTAAAAACTTACTTCAAAAAAGTTAATACATTATATTTTTTTTAAATCAAAATTATTTAAAATCTTTCTTTAGAAATAAAAGTTGTATTAAAAAAAATAAGTTTACGTAAAAAAACAGTTTTGTTTCAAAAAAAATGATAACAAACCAAAAGTTATAAAAATGATAATAAAAATTACATTTTTGGTCTTGTATGTTTAAACATAACTTCATATTAGGTTTTAACTAGGGCTGTCATAACGGGTCAGACACGATCTGTTAAGACACGACACGTTAAGACACGAAACACGAACTGGTTAGACACGAACACGACATGAATTCTTATCGTGTCTGTTTTTTCAAACACGAACACGACCCGTTAAAAACCTGTAAACACGAAAAGACCCATTAGGAAACATGTTAACAGTTAACACTATAAATGATCTGTTAAGAAACCTGTTAAAACCCGCTAAAGAACATGTTAAAGAACTAGGGTTAGACAATTATAAATTTTTTGAAGCTAATCGGTTACCCATATAGCCATATATTTTATTATATTATTTATTTTAAATTTTAAACATGTTTTAATAGGTCTTAACAGGTCTTAACTGATCTTAACAGGTCTTAATGGATCTTAACGGGTCTTAGCGGGTTTTACCTGTTAAGGGTAAACACGAAACATGTTACGTTACCTTACTAATTTGAAATAGTTAGTTTTTGACAGGAAATTAGCTCAAAATTTTGAAGTTAACTAGTTCGAAGATCTAAATTATTACAAATCAATAAGGTTAGATGATATTCCTATTGTTATTAAAATTTTTAGTTATTGTTTATTACTTAAAATAGTTGTCAATACATAATTAATCATTTTATATCAAAATATCGTTTCAGAATTTATAAATTTTTATCACTTACTATTTAATATTTTATATATAATCCGTGTAACACACGGGCTAATAGCCTAGTAAAACATTAAACTAATTAAAACTTAAACTAATAATTACTAAACTCTAATCAAACCTTAAACTAATCAAACCTTAAACTAATAATTTATAAACCCTAATAAAACCTTAAACTAATAATTAATAAACCCTAATAAAACCTTAAACTTATTAATAAACCTTAAACAAATCAAAGCTAATAAAACATTAAACAAATAAAACCTTAAACTATTATTTAATTTGATTAGTTTAAGGTTATATTAGGGTTTTATTAATTAATAGTGTTAGGTTTTGATTAGTTTAAGGTTTAGGTTTGATTTGTTTAAGGTTTAATTTGGGTTTATTAATTAACACGAACAAATGATGGTTCGGTGTTGGAACCTTGACCGACCGAAGAATGTGAACCATCCATGATAACAAAGGAAAATGTATAAAGAGTATTGAGACTTTGAGAGCAGAAAACAAGAAAACGAAAAACCAAAACAAGAGATGGAGACTAAACAAGCACGTATAAAAAGCGTTTTTTGCGTTCGGGATTGCGTTTTGAGTTGTGTGATCACTCCATACCACCCAATACCTATTTATACTAGTTTAGGGTGTTAAAAACGGCTAGATTGGAGCTCCAAACGGTCAAAAAACGGCTAGAAACCGGTCTCCAACGTTCAGATGGATTATAACGGCTATAACCGGTTCCAACCGGGTCCGGGTACCAACCGGTCGAATGGGAAAAGTGTGGAACCGGTTACTATCTTTCGAGTACTACCAGGTACCAACCGGTTCTTGGGTTTACCGGTTCGGGTCCACCGGGTCGGGTCTTGGAACCGGGTTGGATGGCCACCTCTAGTTAGGAGCCGACTGTCCAAACAAATACATGTGGTCACCCAACATTAAAGAAGAAACAAAAAAGATATCAAGAACCAGCAAGACATAGGTCGTTTATGAACTCGTAAGGGCTCAATCAATACAGGGAGCTAGAAACTGCAAGACATAGCTCGCTTGTGATTTCTCAAGTAACTCTTAAACGTAGCAATTCGACCACATCAACAATCCCATACTTGAACAAACAACCCTTTGGTTATAGTTCATTACCAAAATTCCACCATTATATGCCACAAATTCCATTAATGTTTCATCCTTATGTTTCACATGTTGAAAATGTTATGTCTGATGGAAATTGTGGATTTCGATCTATGGCACATGATCTTGGTTGTGGTGAAGATCAGTGATCATTTATCAGAACTAAGCTTTTAGCATAACTTATCTAGAATTAAGCATGTTATTCACAGGAATTTGGAAACCAGACATTTTCTCCTTCACAGATATATTCATCGTGGTGGCCACATATGATCAATGCATCCTGGTTTGGAAAAACCACGGTTAGCACCATGTATTCATAGGATATTAGCATATACTATAGTCGAGTGTAACCAGAGTCAGGAGTGGTGCATGTAGACTGATTTGTTTTATATGCACTCCCTTCTTGCACATGTCAGTTGCAACCTGGTTTGGTGTATGGCTGATACTTTCACTTCCTGCGAAAGTAAGAGATCGGAAGAGCATATATACAAGGGTGGTTACATGACCCTTATTGCACGAGCTTTAGGGATTTTTAGTTTTGATGTTCAACGAAGAGGATTTAATTGAGTATCGAAGAGTCAAGGTATTTTGGCCAAAATACCAAAAGGAGACTATGACGACACGTTACTGTACTGAGAGGATCGATCGTGCGAAATTAACGCCATGCGTATTGCTGCACATATCCCTGGGATAGGATTTAGGTTTTCTTTGCAGAGAGGTGCTCCTTGGCCTTAGGATAGCCGCAGTTGCAGCCTCAACCTAAGTATCAGGAGAGGAGTAATCGACGCCTCCAACAATGACGGAGCTTGACCAAGTTAAGGGGGAGGGGGGAAACTTACATGATCCAAATTTTTTTTTTCAATCAATCGGTATGCATGGGTTAGTTAGGTTAAATGTTCGGATTAATGATTCGGGTCAAGTCAGGTCAAATAATAGGACATAAATAGTACGTCCTATGATATATTGATTCAAACTAAAAAAAACTAAGTATCTAAATAACCAAAACAACAAAAACTAAATGAATATACAACTTTGCACCAAATCTAAATGAATATATAACCAAAACAATCAAAATCACTAAATTGACTAAATAAGTATAAAATTCATCACCAGATAATAGCTATGAAGCATGAACAATGAAAATTCTGCACAACAAAAAAATAACAAGTTGCTGACTAACCTCAAGTGAGCAGCAAGAGACGGAGACGCCCAGCAAAAGCGGCCCGAGTGGCGAGAGGAAGGCGGGAGCCGCAGGCCCGCAATGGTTCACAGATCACAACCTCACAAGAGGCGTCAAGCAACCGTGAGGAAAGGGATGACGGGAGTGTCGACTGTGCCGGTGGGAGGACGGGAGAGCCGATCGGCCGGTAGGGGAACAAGAGATTAGGAGGTCGGGAGTCGGGGATTGGGAGAAGGGAGCAATTAAGAAGATTATAGAAACATTTACTCGAAATATTCGTGAAAAAATACCAATTGAAGAAAGGGGAAAATGAGAGAGAGAGATGAATGGGAGGGGTAAAAAATTTGGGGTTTTGGTTTTAGGTGGGAGAATAGACACTTTTTAAAGTAAAACTGTTTAGGGGTAATTTTTATAAATTATTAAAATTCTTGCTTTATAAATTTTTTTGAAGTGTATGTAAATATAAATATTAATTTTTTAAATGAGAGGGTGAAACCAATATTAAATAAAAAAAAACATTACAAACCAAAAATTAACACTGCTAGTGAAGAAAAGAGGGGAGATTTGGTTGCGACCAAGCCCCTATGATGCTTCGTCCCTGACCTCCAGACCCGCCGTAGCAACCACCTCCTCGAGGACGTCGACTCATTTTCAGAGATCCCATAATTGTAGTTCAGGATCTCTCTTGACGATTACGAGTCTAGGATTTAGCGTGACAGTCTGATGTCATGATAGTTTTGCCACATTTAGGTGTTTAGGTTTCATCACTCCCACAGTCTCGACAGGACCCTGATAATGATGCTGCTAGTGGTGGGGATGATGGGGATGATGTTGTGTGGTTGTACGTAATATTATATGGTTGTCTTTTAGTTTATATAATCAGTTATTATGATTATTTTTTATCATCAAACGATTATGAAATTGTAATTAACATTATTATTTTTTTCCCAAAAATTAAATATGTAATAACATTTTATGTTTGTTTAAAAAAAAGCTTACAAATTTATTTAAATTAAATGAATCTGTAATAAAAATGTAAAAATATTAGCATTAAAATAAATTTTCTGTAACAAAAAACGATAAAAAATATTACGGACCATATATGGCTGTAAGACGTGTAACCGACAACCAGTATTATATACTCATAAAAAAGCAAGCCTTGGTTAGCCTGGGGTGGTGAACAAAAGCGGCAGCCTTTACATAAACCAGCTAGTACACTATGCTTCATGATTTGTACATCATACTAAGCTGGTGTTTGTTTTTATGCAAAAGAGCTTCTAAACCTTTTTTGTCTCTAAACCTTTTTTGTCTGCGTCCCATAAACCACGGACAGATGAAGAGTGTTTGTTTTTCTGAAACATTTCATTACAAAATGTGAGCTAAACCTCTTTTTCTTGCAGATAGAACCTCTGCTTGAATCTTCAAACCTCTTCTAGGTTTTTCAAAAACCACATCGGTGTCTCCCTTCCACCTACGATCATACGATTGGCGGTGGGAACTGTGGTTGTGAAGAGAAAAGAGGGTTTTTTAAAAGAGGTTGCAGAGGTAAAAACAAACCCTCTTCTTGCAGAGATTTGGTCCACCTCTTCTATAAAAGAGGTTTGCAGACATGGTCCGCATATTAAACACCACCTAAGACAACTTTATGGGACGACTACAAAAAATGCGTACTTTTCCCGTCACATTTTAATTTTTTCACACTAAAAAGTATGGTTACATATGAATACCCAAACTAATGAAGTCCAGCAAGATGGATTCCTAGTGCGTACACCTGAAAGGGGGGTAAGTCCTCGGTTGAGTCCACAAACAGAATCTGACATGGCAACCGGCAGGTTCGTATATCACTGCTCGTGGAACCAGTGACGGAGCTTGGGCAGAGTAAGAGGGGTGAAAATTTTTGAAACCCGAAATACATGTTAATTAACATTTCAACAGAAAAATTAACACTACGGATTGAAAAAGAGGGCCCCTGTAAAGATTCGTCATTGGGTGGAACTCCATACTCAGAGCCTTTGGTACGGGTTCCAGTTGCGACATGGGCGATTTGTGCAGAATAAGACCATCCGTAACACCCATCCCACTGAAATCCCAACCCACCGAAATGAAGCCGCCGGGGGGAGGGGCGCTGTTCCCGCTGTTTCCTGTGAAGCCGCTTGACCCCGCCTGAAGCGCAGGGGGAGTACTACGAACAGTCTAACAACTGGATGCATTTCAAATACTTAAAGATTTGGGCTTGGCAGTGGAGATTTCTTTGGATTATAACCAAATGAACAAGAAATAAATGCTGGTGTCAACTGAAGAGATTGAGAGGGGAATAAGAGAGGTGATGGATAGTAACAGAGTGGTTAGAGCCAAGGTTAAGAAGAGGAAAGCTACAGGCCGAATGGCACTGGAAGATGGCGGTTCATCGCTTGCCAGTTTGAGCCGTCTGGCTGATGATATTAAAAATTGATCAAGGTTTAAGAGCAAAAGCAAAACCAAATTTGGGAGTTTTATGCAAGGCTTCCGTGTCAAGCTCACTAGATAATGAAACAAGTAATTTAGGAATGATCTTAAGCTGCAAGACCGCACCTAGCTTTCCACAACTGTCGAGCTTGGCCTTCACAGATGTTTGATTATCAAACACATAACACCCTCCAACAACAAACTCGGTCTCGTTTGCTGATAACCTTCGGGTAATCTCCACAGCAGCAGCTGTCTTTTTTAAAGCATCAAATCAATATCTATAAAATGCTCTAATTGTGTCCCCATTGTCACCCCTGTAAAATAATTTGGTTTCAAAAATTTATGAATTTGTAGATTAAATGTGATTATATCGGATATAATCGTATAGCAAATGCTTACAAGACTAAGGAAGCAGTTGAATCTGGTCTGTTAAAGTTGATGCCAACTGCAAAGTTTGTGAGTTTACTAGAAAAGATCTCATAAGCTACCTTTGCACCCATGGCAAATGTTGGAGTGCCTATTGTTGCTGAAGCACCAATAGTTGGAGCTTCATTCAAAGCCATTGTTGATGTTAGAGTAGCAAGGTGATGAAAGTATTGTACCTTAAGCTGCATTATAAAGGAAACGTGTCGTTAAAACCTTGCTAACCCGTGAACACAATCTGTCTAAGTAACCTAAAAGCGTTTTTATTTTGTTATATTTTTGTAAATTTATACTCTAAAATTACAAATTTATAACCAAAACTATAAGTGTATATAAAAGTATAAAACAACTACGTTTAAACTATCATAAATGATGTCGATTTCTTTTATAACTTTCAAATTTTGGCCCAGCCAATTCAAGTTTAGACACTAAACAAACACACATATATGATATTTATATATTGTATGATGTATAAATTGCTCGGTTTGCGGTGCGCCCATATAATGAATATATGTGTTGGTCATAAAGGGACAAAAGTAGAATTTCACTAATTTAATGTTATTTTACTTATTTTTTGTGAAAATAACGTTAAATGTGTTGAGTTTGTCGGTTAATCAGGCATCATGACTGAGGGGTCTTATTGGTAACAAGCTCTCTACTCCTACTAGGTAGTTGAAAAATTGTCTATATCTTACCCTCCTCAGACCCTACTTTAGCTTGCTAATGGTGGGATATATTAAGTATGATGATAATGATGTATATATGTATATATACATATTGAAATAAACAAGTCAACCTATGAACCTTTTAGTTTGACATGAAGCCGGTGTTCACTGGATATTGGGGTTGTCATGTCTACTAAGCAAAAGCAACTTGCATGAAGATATGTAAAAACAGATATGTAGATGATGAAAACTACCTTGCTGGATCTAAAACTAGGCAGATGGAATGAAGTAATAACCTTCGTTGAGGGTGCAATATCCATAAAAGTTGAACTCGTTGCAATCTACAGAATTATTTTGATAATTTGAATTAAAGCTTGTGTGTGATTGTAAATGGAAGATTGGGGACTGATTATATTTTCATACATCTACGCAATGTGCAATCTACCTTGCCTGATTCAAAATCATGGAGATTGAATGAAGCAACGATATTTGTTAATGGCGCAATCTTCTTCAAAACAAACGTCAATATAACCTGCAGAATCAATGTGATTACTGTACTTTGGAAATTATTTAAATTAGGGCAGTAAGAAGCATACATTCGATTGTGCGTCAATTTTAGCAACAATTGTCGAGTTCTTAGATCTGTAAATCGCTCCGACATCTACTGTCGACACGCCATCTTTACTCGTTGCAGTTGATCTAAACGCCTACAATCAATCAGCAACCAGTAACAATGTTCACAAATCACAGAGGAAAGAACTACAGACGGATCAGCAAATTAATGATTCAAATGTTAAGAATCGATGTGTTGATTGATCGTTGCATACCACTTTGGCAACATTAGGAGTTGAAATTGAGAATTTGTGATCCAGCAGGTAATCCTTCGTCAGTGGTTCTACAGATGAAACACAATCGTGAAGAGTGCAATCACATTTGATCAGAAGTGAATTGAAATTACCTTTGGATTTCTTGCCGAAGCTGGAGAAGAGTCCCGGTCCCTTGTTCATTGTTGCAGGAAAATTGGAGGAGAAAGAGAGTGATGCTTTTCTGTTTTCTGATTGAAAATTATAAAAGATCATGTTAATATTCGAGAGAATCTTTTTTTTAAAAGGCAATTATTCGAGAGAATCTAAGTCCTACTAGTTACAATTTAGGGTATTGTTCGGGTTAGTTTTCTCGGGTTTCGGTTTCTCAAGTCGGGTTATTCGGGTTTTTGTAATATGAAATTGGAACCGAGAATTGAACGATATAACTTCGGTTTAATTGGTTCTCGGGTTTAATCTGGTTGGGTTAAATGATTCTAGGGTAACACTTGACAAACTTGAATATTATATTTTTCAAACAAACAAAATAAAAACAAGTTTAACCAAAACATGCATTTTCTTAAAAATTTCAAATGTTTAACCATAACATAACCAAAACATTCATTTCTTCAACAATCTCAAAACATAACCAAAACATGTATTTTTTTGGGTTGAGTATTTTCGGGTTTGGTAGGTGTTTTTCGGGTTTGGTAGGTGTTTTTCGGGTTTAGTATTTTCGGGTTCGGATAGGTATTTTTGAGGTTGGTTCTTCGGGTTCGGGTAAAAAAGCACACCCCTAACTAGTGTGATTTGTTATTGTTTAAAAACAGAAAAACAATTTTTTTTTAATTCATGTGATTTGAAAGTTAGTCATTTTACTCCAAAATTTTCAAAATAACCACTATGTTTTATATGGCTTGATAGTTTAATCATTTTGCTTCAAATTTTTTTAATATGTCTTCATTATACTTCATTTTTTTTCGAAACCACATGAAGCAAAAGGGTTATAACTGTCAAACCACAGGCAGTGTAATGATCATTTTGAAAAGTCTGGAGCAAAAATATTAAAACTGTCAAACCACAAAAAGGAAAAGAGAAGTTTTTCCTTAAAAATATAAAAACGTATAAAACAAAATTTTGTTTATTTTTTTTTTAAATTTATAAACTTATGTAAACTTAAAAATATGCTACATGGTTTAACAAAAAAAAGTATAAAAAAATTATGGACTATATAGAAAATTTTGTATTGATACAAATTTCATTTGTTTGGGTTCGAATGAATTACTTACTCAGAGAAATTTGATTTTTAAAATGTTTCCAAGTGTATTATAACAAAAAAAAAGACTTCAACAATTTTCTACAATCATTTATATTTGCATGATCGAGCTATACTGTTTCCGAATGAGGGGTGGGAAAATATTCAATGTAATTTATCGATTTTCATGATATTCCAAAAATTCAATTACAAAATTATCTTATTATTTCACAAGTGGTTTAATCCTTTTGGAATTATATTTATTGGGCTAACAATATACAAAATTTATAAAATAGAAACAAATTGTTTATAGAAATGGTAGCAATAATGAAAGAAAAACTTTAAAAAAATAAATATATTTTCAAGAATTACCACAAATTTTACTTGTGTTGCCACTTAAACCCGTTTTTAAAGATTACACGTGTTAAAAATCTATAATCATATCATATCATACTATACTAATAAACAAAAATCATCTTTTGCCACTTGTCATTACAATACTTCTCAATTGCCACATGGCAATCTACAAAACAATCATGATTTAATTGCATTTGTTAAGTACTAGATTATTACCCCGTATACTACACGGATTAAATATAAAGCATTAAATAATTAGTAATAAAAATTTAAAAAAATAAACAATTTGTTATAAATTAAGTAGATTACGTATTAATGAATATTTTAAGTAATAAAATAATAATTAAAAATTTTTAATAACTAAAGAAATAATACATGACCTACTTGTTTTGAAAGAAACATATTTTTGAACTAATTGATGTTACAAATTCATTTACTTTTCTATTAAAAACTAATTGTTACAAATCAAGAAAATAATGTATAATTTATATAATTATTAAAGTTAAATAACTTAATTTCATAATTTCATTTAACATAAATAACTAAAGTTTAATTTTTCCTATCATTTTTAAAACTTTTGGTTGAACATAATTATTTTAAGCAATTTGTTTTAAGAAACATCATTTGTTTATAAAAATACCAATATTTGAAAACTATGATTTATAGTGTATTTTATTTAATTTTTGAAAATTGTTTTTATTAAACTTTCATTTTCTAAAAATACTAACTTTTCTAACTTTAAAAAAAATGATTTTTAGAAAGTTTCATATTTTATAAACTTTTTTTTGAACTTTGCTTTTTAATAAAAATATTTGATTTTAATTTATTAAAAATTATTTTCTTGCATGTAAAAAGACAAATAATATTATTACTCATTAATATTATAAGTATTTAATATGAGAGAATGTATATAATTAATAATTAAGTTAGAGAATTTAATAAAATCATAGAAAAATGACAAGTGGCTAGAAAGCATGAAAATATGACATGTGGCAAAACTTATTTTTGTTTGTTAGAATAGAAAGATATTAAATTAAATTAAGTTTTTAAAATTTAATTGATTGAGACATAAAATTACTTAAATATTCAAATAAATTAATCCTTTTAGGATTGATTTAATACTTTAAATTAACTCATTTAATAATTAGTTGTTTTAATATTTAGTTATTAGAAGTTAATTGTAAGCCCCAAACCCACCAAATAATGCCACGTGTGTTTAAACGACAAATGAAAATAGGTCCCAGATTTTTCAAACCGACACATGTAATTAACACCTTAAACACCCCACTTGAATGGACTTTACAAAATAATTGATGTTAATTAAACATCCAATAGCAAAAACTACATTAGAGTTATTCACCAAAAACCTTTGTTTTAAACCAACAAAGAAAAACCCCAAAAGATGTTTGATCCGAATCCTTGCGAGGCAATCCGATCACGACCGCGTTCAACCCTTCCGTTCACCTGAAAACACCATAATTAAGTCACCGTTAGTTCGTTAGAACTAAGTAAGATCACCCCTAACGTTGCCCCAAGCTTCCACCAAGCTTAAACACCCTTTAACATCACCTATTAACTCCCATTTATCCATAGGAAATAAGTAAATTAATCCCCAATGGTTCCCCAAGTCAAAAAGGGTAAAAAAAATAAATTTTTGGTCTTGGCCGTAAGCTGGGCCGTAAACCAGAGAGCCCTGGCCGTAAGTTACTCCCAGGCCTGACCCAAGCCGTAACTTACTCCCAGCCCCGCCGTAACTTACTCCCAGGCCTGCACAAATGTGCAGAATTTTTAGTTTTGTGCAGTTTTGACCATTCCGAAGCCCCGTTTTCGTTCCCGTTCCATTTTCGATCATTCCAATACTCCTATAAACATTATATTTCACCATATGAACATATTAAACACCTTAATTCATCAATTTATAACCATCATGGTCATAATATCAAACGATTTACTAACGGGTCGTTTGCACCCAAAACTCCTTTGAAATCTTATTCCACAAGATTTCTCAAGTTAAGTAAACCACACCACTTGTGTTTTACTAACTTGATTACACCCAACAAAGGACATTCACACACCATGTGAATAATCCAATGTCATGATCACACCACATGTGATTCAAAACACCAATTTGAGTTGATTTCAATTACAATTCACACACCTTGTGAACTAATTCAAATCATTCAACACATATACAATTAAACACCAAATCAATCATGAACTAGTATTGAAACACCATGTTTACAATAATCAAGCAACATATATCACCTATTGCTTATCATTGACTAACAACAAGTACTAGTTCATCTATCCACTATAAAGTCAAATCTTCAACAACATTCATACATGTAAACACCTTTACACATAATAAGTAGAAGATTTAGGTGACTTACCTTGATCCAACGCGCTATCCTCTATAACAACTTCCTTCCCGGGTCGTTTGGTGCCACTTACACCTTCACTATCAATTCCTATTATCACAACTAATAGGTTTAATATAAAGTTTGACCATAATTAGTCAAAATACACCAATTCACCCCAATGTCACCATTTTAACTTAATTACTTCCAATTGACCCTTAACCATAACAATTCCCCTTTGTTAAGTTTATACACCCACCTATTTCATATCACCATAGGTTTTAAACTAATTTTTAAGTTAAATGCTCTAATTGGCATTTCATCAAACACCATATATGCACAAGTTCATGTGCTAATGATCATTCATCATTAACACATCTATGTAACTCCATTATTTTGTTTAAAAACGAACAATTTCATCATTATCACAACAAACTACAGCAACTTTGTGATAATCACCAAATACAAACCTTTAAACACTACTTTACACACCATGTTCATCAACTCCATAAAAACCCCAATTCTCCCATTTTCATAACATGTAAATCATGAAAGAAAACAATTAAAAGTTGTTCCTACATGATTATCAACATCATTAACAACATTTGACACTTTCAAAACACCAAATTTGAGAGTTTTACCCATCAAACCCACACCCCCAATGGAGACCCACGAAAATCCCATCAAAAACACCCAAAAATCTTACCTAGATGTTGTTTGATGCAAGGAGAACTCCAATTTGTGATTGCATGAACAATCCTTGATGATTTGGAGCCTTAATTTTGAAGGTTGAAGGTTTTTCTTCCTCTCTTTTCTTCTCTTGATCGACACCCACCAGCCAAGTGGTCTAATGACCAATTTTGACCACCCACACTTCCATTTAACCCCCTTCTATAATTAAGTTCCAGCTATTAACACTTTTAGCCCTCCAATTACTAGTTAACTCCAACTAGTTATAACTAGCTAAGTTAAGTTAGTTAACACCCACCATTTAGTTATAATTAACAAGTATTTATAAAAAAAATTCACCAAATAATATTTAAGATAATTAAATCTTATAAAGCAACCATCAATTAAAATAAACATAATTATACACCAATTATGTTCGTTTTATAATATTTTTCCCAAAACGGGTCGTTACAAATTCTCCCCTCCTTACAAAGGTTTCGTCCCCGAAACCTCATTACACCTCTAAAGGAAAAAGGATAAAATTTCCACCTTTCATCCTCCGACTCCCACGCAGCATCTGAACTCCGCATGTTCTTCCATTGCACCATCACCTGGTTAATCGTCTTATTCCAAAGTTGCTTGACTTTCCTATCAAAGATAGTAACCAGTTTCTCAATATAATTGAGTTTATCTTCAATCACTAAATCCTCCAATGACACATAGGCCTATTTACCGGCCAATCTTTACCACAAATGGGACATATGGAATATATTGTGAATTCCAATCCGTTCCCCAGGTAGCTCTAAGCAATAAGTAACCTTGCCGATCCGAGCTATATCCATAAGGGCTTAACAAAGCGTGGGCTTAGTTTCCCTTGTTTACAAGAACAAATTGCACCCTTCCATGGAGAAACTTTAAACAATGAAGCCTCGCACTCGGAATTTGATTGTTCTTCTACGCACATACACATACCATTTCTGAAGGTCTTACACCGCTTTTAGCTGAATTTGAATTACATCAATTCGTTCAGTATCATATTAACCACCACTTACCTACATGTTCTTGTCATCCACCCTCTCCCCAACTCATGGAATATACTATCTTCTCTGTATATTATTTCTTACAGAATCATTCCACACCTGGAATGACAATCGTTCTTAAACAAGAACTCCTCCAAGGGTAGACATACATCGCAACTACCCCCCAATCACCAACTACGCACACCCGTAACATATCCTCACAGGCCTGAATGGTTCTTTATCTTTGACCATCAGTGTGAAGATTATACTTCATGCACAACAACAGTTTCGTGTCCATTCTTAACAGAATAGAATTTCTGGGTAAACACGAAACGAACGCTTTTAGTCAACCTGCCCACGATAATCAAATAATACCAAATAACACCATTAAGCATTGATAAGGTTCACCACATGTGAATCCTCATAAAATCACCCTTCCTATTTAATCATCTAAAATACTAATAACACCTGTCTTTCACCAAAATCCTCCCCTTAAGAAATCACACTACTTGTGATTACCAACATATATCCACCCATCATAAGTTTAACATCTTCCCAATCAAGTCTAGATATGGTTATTGGTTTATTTGCACCCAAACTCCTCTTACCTATAATTACCACAAACACCTCTGCTATTTAGATATTACACGCCCTTGTACTTTATCTATTAGCACACAAATGCTATAGAGGTTCACACCGCTTGTGAATTATCTACATCAATTCACACTCGACAATAACCATAATTTATGTTTAAATCATGTTTACAAACTAATAGATTCATTTCTCCCAACCATGAACTCCTAAATAATGTCCATAGTCTTATGGATCATCCCCAAGCATTTTCATCTTTTAAAAGATAAACTCAACCACCTGTAACGTCAACACACGTATACAAGTCATTTCTACCTCTTTCCGTTCAAATATTACAACACCTACACATCTATATATAATCATAGATGTTCACACCAATCTATAAACATATATTGTTTACCACATATTTCAAACAGGCACGCCAGTTAACATAATCAAATGTTTATAGTCACCACTCCTTAGTTAAGACACTCTTGTCAAAACCTTTAACATTTCATAACGACACTATGTGTCAAAATCCTAGACATCATGTCTAAAACATTTAACTTTTGTAAATGACAACTTGCCATTACCAAGTTTTATTCTCCCCATGGCATTCATGCCAAATTGTTTACAATTCTTTCCTCACCATCCCCCATCCTTTGCCCAAGTCTATACACCGTCACTTTCTTGTTGCATCGAAGAAGCTTATATATAGGGTATACGTAAGGCATACGCCCAGCTGCCAACCCACCACCTCTTTAGTACAACATGATCGTGGCGTTGTTAGTTTCTTGGTTTTAGACAAATATATTCCTCCTAACCATACAATTTGTCCAAAGTTTTCACTCACATGAAACGTATTCATTAACTTAGGACTAAACTCCACCCCATGTACTTCACACCCATAGTACACTCATATAAGAAATTCTGACACATCATACAATACATACTTGTAGAGTGTAGACTTTCTTAACAGTTTAATTAAGGATAATCAACATATCCTATTACGCCTATCTTTCATTATCTACACCAAACAACATGTGACTCATATTTTCAACAAGTCATCACACATATGTGATTCAATTTACGACCACCAAATTCGCACTACATACGGTTTTAACACCACACCAAACACAAACACGTCTTTCTGGCTCAATATAACATACACAAGTGTGGTACATACATTCTCCTATTGTCAATCAATATACTAATTTCACCTAGTATTAACTTGATTAACTACACATTTTAACACCACATTCATTTAAAAATGTCTACACCACTTGTAGATCATCTAAATCAGAATTTAGTTTTACAAGGTTTATACAACAAACCATTGCCAACATATAAAACCACCCAAATTTTATAATTTCACCCAAAATTAGCTCCCACCCGCATGTGAATTACCCCTTATGCCACATGAATGTGGAATTATACGCCAAACCCAATGCCATTCCAAATGGACTTACATGCCACACTCAAATTCACATAATAATGCATATTCCACATGCATAATAACAACTACCCTGTTTTAACACCATTTACTCCATATCATTACTACCAAGACTCGCAAATCTATGGTCTTACACGATAATTTCAATGCCCCTCACCAGTGATCTTACATGATATTCCACGTGAATGTGGATTTTCCCCCAATGCCACACAACTGTGGACTTACATGTAATTGCACACATCTGTGGATTCACCCCAATTCTAGTGTCAGTTATCAATTAACATACAATGACACTAATTCTAGTTATGCATACAAACATAACAATAAACTACCACAACACATGAAAAATCATATTCATAGCTCTTTAAAACACCAATAAAGTGTTAGAACATAAAATCACCAAGTAAAAGTCAAATTTCACCCAATTTCTTTGAGACCTCCTTTTTCTCCAAATATTTTCAAGGTAGGTAATCACACCACTTGTGATTTACCTAAACACCATAAAATTCACCATGGGAAGTTCACACCACTTGTGAATCAACCCATCTCCAAATTCACACCCCTTGTGAATTGTTTGACTAATCTTAGTCAAACTTCAAATACGAAGTTCACGCCACTTGTGAATCATTCTTATTTTTCCGTACCAATGGAAAACATACAAATTTACAATAACTAAGCAAAATGTAACACCTATTGTAGGTTATTGACAAACAACAAATACACAAACACCAATTCGAATTGTTTGACCATTTTCAGTCAAACTTCTAATAAGAAGTTCACACCCCTTGTGAATCAATCTTATTTCACCACACCACTTGAAAACTAACTCCATAACAATAACTAAGTAAATATAACACTTATTGCATGTTATTGTCACACACCCAAAATGCAAACACCAATTCACCGAATTTCAACATCTAATGTATATTCCACATACATTACATACACATACACACCTATATGCATAAAACCAAATAATCATATCAAGTATAATAGGCAGGTGACTTACATGACAATCCCACACCACATAACCATGGACTTATAAATTTTCACCCAAAAGTGAATTCTCCCCAATGCCACACACATGTGGACTTTCATAAGTTTTCACCCGAAAGTGAATTCTCACCAATGCCACACACCTGTGGACTTACATAAATTTTCACCCGAAGGTGAATTCTCCCAATGCCACCCACCTGTGGACATACAAGAATTTTCACTCGAAAGTGAAGTCTCCCAATGCCACACACCCGTGGACTTACAAGAATTTTCACCCGAAGGTGAATTTTCACCAATGCCACACACCAGTGGACTTGCATGAATTTTCACCCGAAGGTGAAGTCTCCCAATGCCACACACACGTGGACTTACAAGAATTTTCACCCGAAGGTGAAGTCTCCCAATGCCACACACCAGTGGACTTACAAGAATTTTCACCCGAAGGTGAAGTCTCCCAATGCCACACACCCGTGGACTTACAAGAATTTTTCACCCGAAGGTGAACTCCCCCCAATGCCACACACCTGTGGACTTATATGAAAATTTCACACAACTTATCTCATACCACATATCTCAACTAATCAATTTCAGAGACCATTATAAGTATCTACAACATACTTATACATTCTCTGGTTAATTAGTAAACAAGTTACTACTCCATTACCTTCTATTCCATAGCCAGATTTGAGTTGACTCTGTTAAAGTCATGTTCATGTAATGAGGGTAATATTATACTGGCCAGGCATAATAATACAATCATCCCATGCTCATTTCCATAACTTCATCAACCCACATCAAGACCAAGAATGTTACTCACACAAAATAATCACAACAAAACACCAATATACAAAAATATTAAGGTAATCATATCACAAATGTTACCTTAACTCCATCTCACCATATTATATCTAAGAATTTTGGTTTAACAACAAATTCCCCAAAATCACCATTTAACATACAAAACTAAGGTAAACAACCCACAAACTTGTTACCTTAACCCCCGGCTTCGTGATTGGATCTCGGATCAAACATTTCTCCCTATATCAAAAGCACAACGATTTGAGTTCAAGTGTTCGCGACACACTTGAATCCCTCAAATCAATGGCTCTGATGCCAACTTGTAAGCCCCAAACCCACCAAATAATGCCACGTGTGTTTAAACGACAAATGAAAATAGGTCCCAGATTTTTCAAACCGACACATGTAATTAACACCTTAAACACCCCACTTGAATGGACTTTACAAAATAATTGATGTTAATTAAACATTCAATAGCAAAAACTACATTAGAGTTATTCACCAAAAACCTTTGTTTTAAACCAACAAAGAAAAACCCCAAAAGATGTTTGATCCGAATCCTTGCGAGGCAATCCGATCACGACCGCGTTCAACCCTTCCGTTCACCTGAAAACACCATAATTAAGTCACCGTTAGTTCGTTAGAACTAAGTAAGATCACCCCTAACGTTGCCCCAAGCTTCCACCAAGCTTAAACACCCTTTAACATCACCTATTAACTCCCATTTATCCATAGGAAATAAGTAAATTAATCCCCAATGGTTCCCCAAGTCAAAAAGGGTAAAAAAAATAAATTTTTGGTCTTGGCCGTAAGCTGGGCCGTAAACCAGAGAGCCCTGGCCGTAAGTTACTCCCAGGCCTGACCCAAGCCGTAACTTACTCCCAGCCCCGCCGTAACTTACTCCCAGGCCTGCACAAATGTGCAGAATTTTTAGTTTTGTGCAGTTTTGACCATTCCGAAGCCCCGTTTTCGTTCCCGTTCCATTTTCGATCATTCCAATACTCCTATAAACATTATATTTCACCATATGAACATATTAAACACCTTAATTCATCAATTTATAACCATCATGGTCATAATATCAAACGATTTACTAACGGGTCGTTTGCACCCAAAACTCCTTTGAAATCTTATTCCACAAGATTTCTCAAGTTAAGTAAACCACACCACTTGTGTTTTACTAACTTGATTACACCCAACAAAGGACATTCACACACCATGTGAATAATCCAATGTCATGATCACACCACATGTGATTCAAAACACCAATTTGAGTTGATTTCAATTACAATTCACACACCTTGTGAACTAATTCAAATCATTCAACACATATACAATTAAACACCAAATCAATCATGAACTAGTATTGAAACACCATGTTTACAATAATCAAGCAACATATATCACCTATTGCTTATCATTGACTAACAACAAGTACTAGTTCATCTATCCACTATAAAGTCAAATCTTCAACAACATTCATACATGTAAACACCTTTACACATAATAAGTAGAAGATTTAGGTGACTTACCTTGATCCAACGCGCTATCCTCTATAACAACTTCCTTCCCGGGTCGTTTGGTGCCACTTACACCTTCACTATCAATTCCTATTATCACAACTAATAGGTTTAATATAAAGTTTGACCATAATTAGTCAAAATACACCAATTCACCCCAATGTCACCATTTTAACTTAATTACTTCCAATTGACCCTTAACCATAACAATTCCCCTTTGTTAAGTTTATACACCCACCTATTTCATATCACCATAGGTTTTAAACTAATTTTTAAGTTAAATGCTCTAATTGGCATTTCATCAAACACCATATATGCACAAGTTCATGTGCTAATGATCATTCATCATTAACACATCTATGTAACTCCATTATTTTGTTTAAAAACGAACAATTTCATCATTATCACAACAAACTACAGCAACTTTGTGATAATCACCAAATACAAACCTTTAAACACTACTTTACACACCATGTTCATCAACTCCATAAAAACCCCAATTCTCCCATTTTCATAACATGTAAATCATGAAAGAAAACAATTAAAAGTTGTTCCTACATGATTATCAACATCATTAACAACATTTGACACTTTCAAAACACCAAATTTGAGAGTTTTACCCATCAAACCCACACCCCCAATGGAGACCCACGAAAATCCCATCAAAAACACCCAAAAATCTTACCTAGATGTTGTTTGATGCAAGGAGAACTCCAATTTGTGATTGCATGAACAATCCTTGATGATTTGGAGCCTTAATTTTGAAGGTTGAAGGTTTTTCTTCCTCTCTTTTCTTCTCTTGATCGACACCCACCAGCCAAGTGGTCTAATGACCAATTTTGACCACCCACACTTCCATTTAACCCCCTTCTATAATTAAGTTCCAGCTATTAACACTTTTAGCCCTCCAATTACTAGTTAACTCCAACTAGTTATAACTAGCTAAGTTAAGTTAGTTAACACCCACCATTTAGTTATAATTAACAAGTATTTATAAAAAAAATTCACCAAATAATATTTAAGATAATTAAATCTTATAAAGCAACCATCAATTAAAATAAACATAATTATACACCAATTATGTTCGTTTTATAATATTTTTCCCAAAACGGGTCGTTACATTAATTTCACTAATTAGCTCAATTAACAGTTGATATAATATCTAATATATAGTTACGTATAAATGTATTACATTTAAAACTTATGTATTACACATGTTAACTAAATAAATTGTAAAGTTATTTATTTAAATAGCGTATCATATTTTTTTCATATATAGTTTTGTAATTACTAAATATTTTAATAATAACTTATATTTTACTTATATTATTTATTAAGTTGAATAAAATCATTAATATTTAATAGAAGGAAATGAGAAAAAATTAAATTTAAAAAAATGTTTTCAATATTTTATAGGAAAGAGATGTAGGAAAAACAAATTTTTAGATTGCCTATGAAACTGACACGTGTCTATTAAAACCTTTATTTATTATATAAAAAATACAGATTGATATATACATTTACTAGGTTAATACACCGTTTATTACATTGGTTAAATAAAAATATAATTAATAGTCACTGATAAAAATTTAGCATAAGGTGATTTTTAATATAAAATTTGATTAAAATTTAATATCATTAATACTTTAATTTGATTAATTAAATAATAATAAAAAAAATTTAAAACACTAATATTTTCATATCTTAGTTTTTTAAACATATCGTTCATAAAATTATTTTTGTCTATTTTATATTTATAATAATATGTTTTTTAAAAGAGTGAATTTTCGATATTAATGTATATTTTAATGCCATAAAAATATTTTTTTAAATTTAAAATTGCTACAGATATATTTAATATTTAATGTTATTATTTAATATACAATAAATTTAAGAAAAGAGAAGCTTGAAAATTATTGTAATAATAGTATAAAATAGTGATATGTATAGACTATTCTTGAGTATGTCTTCAAATTTTAAATTAATTTTTCATTTATTTTATTTTTTATAATACTTAAATAAGTAGAAAAGGTTTGACTTATACAAAGATGGTAAGTTATGAATAGAAAAACAAATTTTGTATACAAAAAAACATTTAAACAATTTATTAACTTTTGTTGTAACTTTATATTGTTGTTAATTGTATGTAATAATATGTAATTTTATTTCTTTAAATTATCACACTTTAATAGTTTTTCCTACTTTTTATTCAACCCGTGTTATACACGGGTTTATAACCTAGTTAATGAAATAAACTCGGATTTGTATTTTATACTAAGATGAACCAAATTTTGTAATTGAAACAAATTTTCTTTCCAAAATAATCTTCAATCAAAGGATGATATTTATTTACAAAGATGTTGACCCAATGCACTCATGCATGCATCAATGGTATTATGATCAAGTGGTGGTAGCTCGAGTAAGGGCCAATGGTTCGTGATTTCCTAATCTCTTAATTTTCTATGATGGCTACAGAATTTGCATTTTCTCTAAGGTGGCGTTTGTTTTTTATAAAAATTGTTCCTGACCTCTTGTTTGTGTCGCGTATACTACAGGTAGAGGTTAGGGTTTGCAGCCTGTTTGTTTTTAAAAGACGTTTCATTTAAAAACATCTTTACGTTCTCTTTTTGGTGCAGACTTGGACCAACGCCTTTTCTCCTCTTCTCACCCTCTTCTTCTAGGTTGAAAACGTATTCCTTATTTCTTCACATCATCCAACCAGTGACTTCACAACAGGCGGCCCATCCTTTCCAACTCCTTCCTGTCGTTGCCCCTCCACCCGTCGGCCCTCCACCAATGTCGGTCCTCCATGTGTCACCCCTCCACCGCATCGGCCATCCACCTTGCCCTTCCACCGCGTTGAAAACAATTCTATCTTCTAATCGCGGCTGCACACACTAGAGCACTCAAGACCTACAACCATCTTCTAATCACGACAAATATATGTAATCACGACGGAATTTCATATCTAAAACATCTAGGCTTTTTTCAATTCATGACTTCGATTGAAATGTTGATTCTTGGTTTATGAACGAGTAGAATTAGAAAAGATGCTCTATGATGATTACGGTTTATTTAAATTTCAAATTATTTTAGCATGCTGCAAATGTTAAAAAATAAGTAGTCTTCCTTTAACAAATTGCAGATGTTTATCTAGCTTTTCTGCTACAGAGATATGCATATGTAATCCGTAAACTGTAAATATTTTACCTCTGAAAAAACAAATGCCATCTAAATAAAATGGTTTATCGACATGAAGAATAATTTCATTCTGACAGCAGTAAATATCTGCATTTGCTTAGACTCTCACTTTGACACGGTAAATCCTATGCAAGTCCAACAAATTCTCAAAGACAAAGTGGTAGTTGAAACTCAAATATAAGATGAGATACAAATGAAAGACTATCTTTTGTACTGAATTTTTTTTGTATTGAATATTTTTTACTGGATTTTGTTTTTTACTATATTTTCTTTTTTATACAGGATTTTTGTTTTTATTATTTTTAGCATGCCACATTTCAAACTCTTATTGGCTCCTAATATTATTAGACAAAAATCTCTTCTTAGTGTATAACAAATTTACTCAGTGAAATCTAACTTTTAAGTAGGGTCTGAGGAGAAAGATGACTACAGAGCCGGCCCCGAGAATCAAAAAATATTTTGGGCTTGGTGTGAGAAAAAAAAATGGGCCCTTTCAGAGGTAGCCCTAAGAATTAAGGTGACTAAGACAAAACAGAATAAACGACCCTATAGCGAATTCGAATATTAAATTAGGGGTGTTCAAGAAAGCCGAAAACAGAACCGTATTCGTAACTGAAAAAACCGAACTGCAATCGTAACTAAAAAACCGAACTGCGTTCGTAACTGAAAAACCGAACCGTGTTCGCAACTGAAAAAACCGAACCGAATTTTGAATTCGGTTTTCGTTTTGGTTCCTCACACTGAATTTTGGTTTTTTTCGGTTATCGTTCCAAATTATTTTGAATTCGGTTTGTTTGGTTAACCGATTAAACTGAATTCAAATTTAAATTTATTATCTTATTAATAATATATGAGCTTGAATTCAATTTATTCAGATCGGTTTTTAACCGGTTTATTTCTTTTTAATCGGTTTATTCAATGGAATTCGGGGTTTGTTTGATTTTAGCCGGTTTATTTGATTTTTAAGCAGTTTGTTCGGTTTTAACCGAAACCAATTCGGTTCGGTTTTTGGATAGGGAAAAAATTGAAAACCAATTAAACCGAATCGAGTAAACCATTAACCGATTCTCTATATATACATATATATCAAAATTTTGTGCTTCGTAAAAAAATTGGGCCCGGGATAGAGGTCGGGTTTGCCTTTCTCCGATTGCTCATGCACCCTTTTAAACATTGATATTATATATTTCTTATATAATTTTTTTTGTATATATAATGTATAATTTTTTTTTAAAAAACTTCGGGGTCCCCTAAATTGTCGGGCCTGGGGCGGTCGCCCACCCCGCCACTCCCCATGGCCGGCCTTGGATGACTACAAACCTTACTCCTACCATCAAATAGGTTGAGTGACTACTTTAGGAGAGACTCCAGCTCACGATATTGCCTCTTTCTTTAGTGAATCCAAACCCTATGTATATTTACATCGTTGCCATTGAAAACTTATGAATATCATTGCAATCGAAAACATATGAATAAATCATAAATGCATGCACCCGGTCAATATGCTCCCATGACAATCGGATCAACTTACAACCATTTCGGATCCATATTTTTTACGAGTTTCAACAAACAAATTACAACTTTTTACGAGTTTCAGGCACCAGTCGCTCAAATTTCTTCATCCATTTGATATCAATCATCTGATCTTACGTTGCAATTTCATATCAATTTACAATTTGTATGTATATTGCTAATGAAGAAGGAACAAGTGATGATCGTAAGGTTTGATGGTTAATTTGGGTGATCAATTGATCGTCTGGATTTTGAAGAAAATCGGAGGAGATGGCGAGAATTTTGAACCAAAATTCCATGGAAGTGAAACTGAAGCATTCGACTGGCGAAACGTTGAAGAAATGGAGGACTCTGAGTGGTGTTGTCAAGAACCCTAAGCGACGGTTTCGTTTTACCGCCAATGTCGCTAAGCGCGACGAGGCTGCTGCCATGCGTCGTTCTAATCAGGTCAGGCTCCATTGATTTACCATTTTTCATTGATTCATTTACGCAAACAACTGGTGATTGTTGATTTGTTATGGAAGAACTCAAGAATATAACCGAAGAATTAGTGAATTTCCCACTGTTTGACTTACTAATCTTACCTTGACTAATTACAGGAGAAATTGAAGAGGGCGGTCTTGGTTTCAAAGGCTGCATTTCAGTTTTTACAAGGTGGGTTTTGATTCTGATTTGAAGCATGTATCTATCACACATAATGTTTCTTATTATTCTTCATTTTCATGATGAATCGAGTGCAGGGGTTCAACCAGAACCAGATGATTACACAGTACCTGATGAATTTAAAGCCGCTGGTTTTGGCATTTGTGCTGATGAAGTAGGTGGTATTGCTGAAGGTCATGACCCGAAAAGGCTAAAACTCCATGGTGGAGTTGATGGTATTGCAGAAAAGCTGAGAACATCAACAACTGATGGACTTTGTACTGATAACAACGAAAGGTTGACCCGAAGGCAAGAACTATTTGGAATTAACAAGTTTACAGAAGCTGCACAACACAGCTTTTGGGTGTTCGTTTGGGAAGCCCTTCAAGATATGACCTTGATGGTCCTTGGTTCTTGTGCATTTGTCTCTTTGATTGTAGGGATAGCAACTGAAGGCTGGCCCAAGGGCGCTCATGATGGTCTTGGGATTGTGGCTAGTATCTTGTTGGTGGTTTTTGTAACAGCCACTAGTGATTATCGTCAATCTTTACAGTTTAAAGACTTGGATAAAGAGAAGAAGAAGATATCTGTTCAAGTAACAAGAAACGCGTACAGGCAAAAGTTATTGATATATGAGCTACTGGCTGGTGATATTGTACATCTTGCTATTGGAGATCAGGTCCCTGCAGATGGGCTTTTTCTTTCTGGTTTTGCAGTCTCCATTGATGAATCCAGTTTGACCGGTGAGAGTGAGCCGATCATGATCAGTTCTGAGAACCCTTATCTATTGTCTGGAACCAAGGTCCAAGATGGTTGTTGCAAAATGTTGGTCACAGCTGTTGGGATGCGAACTCAATGGGGAAAACTAATGGCAACTCTTAGTGAAGGAGGAGATGATGAAACCCCATTACAGGTTAAGTTAAATGGGGTTGCTACAGTTATTGGAAAAATTGGGCTTTATTTCGCAATGGTGACATTTGCAGTTCTTGTGCAAAAGTTAGTATCACGTAAGATCATAGAAGGGAGTCACTTGAGTTGGTCTGGTGATGATGCTTTAGCCCTACTGGAATATTTTGCTATTGCTGTCACCATTGTTGTTGTTGCAGTTCCAGAGGGACTTCCATTAGCTGTCACATTGAGCCTTGCATTTGCCATGAAAAAGATGATGAATGACAAAGCACTTGTGAGACATCTTGCAGCCTGTGAGACTATGGGATCTGCAACAACTATATGCAGTGATAAAACCGGGACACTAACCACCAACCGAATGACTGTAGTGGAAGCCTGTATTTGCGCAAAAATAGTGGATTTAACCAAAGAAGTTGCCACTGAGATCCCGAATAATGCTTTAAAGCTTCTTCTGCAATCAATATTCACTAACACAGGGGGTGAAGTTGTGATCAACCAACATGGGACCCATGAGATACTGGGAACCCCAACGGAAACCGCCATACTGGAATTTGGGTTGTCACTTGGTGGTGATTTTCAAGCCGAATGCAAGGCATGCAAAGTTTTAAGAGTAGAACCGTTTAATTCTACAAAGAAACGAATGGGAGTCGTGTTGGAGCTCCCAGAAGGGGCTGTAAGAGCTCATTGTAAAGGTGCTTCAGAAATAATTTTGGCTGCTTGTGACAAGATGATTAATGCAAATGGTGAAGTTTCTAATCTTGATGAGGCATCATTAAACCATCTAAAGGGTATAATTGATAAGTTTGCTGGAAACGCCCTTCGGACACTGTGTCTTGCTTATATAGACCTCAAAAGCGATGTTTCTGCTGAAACTCCCATTCCAGCTTTTGGGTACACTTGTATCGGAATCGTGGGTATCAAAGATCCTGTTCGTCCAGGTGTCAAGGAATCAGTGGCTCTTTGTCGAGCGGCTGGTATAACTGTACGCATGGTTACAGGAGACAACATAAATACAGCAAAAGCAATAGCTAAAGAATGTGGAATACTTACAGATGATGGTATTGCAATAGAAGGTCCAGATTTTCGTGAAAAGAGTCTAGATGAATTGTATAGAATAATCCCTAAGATTCAGGTACATCTTTTTCTGTTTTGCACATAATCTATGGTACTACTAAAGTTTAATGAAATCGAGTATATAATTTCATTTCATTTAGGTTATGGCTCGATCATCTCCTCTAGATAAGCATACACTAGTGAAGCACTTGAGAACAACATTTGGTGAGGTCGTGGCGGTTACAGGGGATGGAACAAACGATGCACCTGCACTTCATGAAGCAGATATTGGACTTGCAATGGGCATCGCTGGAACTGAGGTCAACAAATAGGAAACCTGCCTTAATCTCTTAATAACCTTGTTAATTACAGTTTTACCATATGGATGTAAATTTTGATTCTTCACCATTTCAGGTAGCCAAAGAGAGTGCAGATGTTATAATTCTAGATGATAATTTCTCTACAATTGTAACTGTTGCCAAATGGGGACGATCTGTCTACATTAACATTCAAAAGTTTGTACAGTTTCAACTCACAGTTAATGTTGTTGCTTTAATAGTCAACTTCACTTCAGCCTGTTTGACAGGTACAAATCTTTTTTCTGCTCTTAAATACATGTTTTTTTTTGTTCTTTTAACATTAATGTCACTTCAGGAAGCGCTCCCCTCACTGCGGTTCAGCTCTTGTGGGTGAACATGATCATGGATACATTGGGAGCCCTTGCATTAGCAACTGAACCTCCTAATGATGAACTAATGAAGAGACCACCCGTTGGAAGAACAGGAAATTTTATTAGCGGTGCTATGTGGAGGAATATATTGGGGCAGTCTTTGTACCAGTTTGTAGTGATATGGTTACTTCAATCAAGAGGAAAATCATTTTTTGGCCTTCATGGAGATGATTCTGATTTGATCCTTAATACACTCATTTTCAATGCCTTTGTTTTCTGTCAGGTATATTTGACTTCTCACAAATGTATTCCTTTGTATCCAAACCTTTAGACATAATTGGAGTGTTTGGATTCACATTTTAAACATTATTTGACTTTTTTTGGTAACCGTGAGACCCTTTTACCATAGGGTTGGGATATTGGTACACCGGTATACGAATAACAATACTTTTAGAATTTTTTTAATATTAAAATATATGTATAAGTAAAAGTTATGTGAGTATGATGTGATTGATTTAACCTGAGTGTGGTGTATAGATGATTGGGGTGGTGTATGAATATTAGGACCCTTTGCCATAATACTCACAAAACCCTGTCAGGATTAGGTAAAAATGCAACTTGCACTGGTTAGATGACCATTAAGAGGATTAAGGCCTTGTTTGGGATTTCATCTAAAAATAACTTCTTATTGGCTTTTTCAAAAACGCAATAAGTTAATAAGTTGTTTGCGAAACTTAAAAGGACTTTTGAAAATGACTTTTTGTAAAAGGGTAATAAGTTGTTTTTCAAAAGCTAAAAATTCTAGCTTTTCAAAATGACTTATGACTTATTGACATAAAATTACAAATCTACCCCACTATTTACCCTTTACCCAGTAACCTTAAAATGGTGCCAATAAACTTTATGACTTAAAATGACTTTTTGGTCATTTTAAAAATTCATTTTAGAAAAGTTAATCCAAACACATTCATAAAAACTTCATTTCAAAAAGTTATAAGTTAATAAACACTTTTAACAAAAAATCCTTTTGAAGTTAAATAAACAGTCCCAAACAGGCCCAAAAACAAAAAACCAGTGAAAGCTGGATTTGGATCTGAGACCCCTACTAGAGGGACTCAAAAGCTTACCGCTGCCCTATCCCCTTGAAGACTATTATTATGACTTTAACTTGCGGTGATTGATTTTTTCAAATATCTGAGTGTGATAATCGGTTATTGCCACACATCCAAACAACGTTGAATTTTATCAACGTCGATAATCTGATTCTGATTCTATGTTTAGCATCACATGGTCAGTTTTAAAACGCTAATCCAAACACACTCTAACTTGAAATTAGCATTTTTAACTGCTAACTGTGATCAAGAACTCATATTGGACTGACAATACTATGCAGCTTTTTAATGAGATTAACTCTAGAGAAATGGAGAAAGAAGATGTTGTAGATGGCATATGGGACAACAATGTCTTTGTAAGTGTTATCTCAGCAACATTTGTTTTCCAGGTGATAATAGTCGAGTATCTAGGCACATTTGCGAACACATCACCGCTAACAATCGTGCAGTGGTTCTTTAGCATTGTTATCGGGTATTTAAGCATGCCCATTGCTGTCTACTTGAAGAGGATCCCTGTGTTATTTACACAAGATCTGATCCTTTAGCTTTTTAGAAGCTAATTGAGTGTAGATTGTTTACATGATAGAGTAGGAGTTGGAGTGGGGTGAGATGGGGCGGGGCGGGGTGGGGTTGGGTGAGATGGGGAGGGTGGGGTGGGGGTAGGGTGAGGTGAGGTGAGGTGGGTTCATGCCAGATTAACTCAAGAGAATGTGCATTTAAGTATCTTGATGATGAATCTGTTTATGTACAATGTTGGGCTAGTTGTGTAGTTGATTATTATACTACCTATTTGATTTGCTATAGAGTAGAGAATACCATGTGCATTTTAACTTTTAAATGAAATGTGATGTAAAGTTCTTATCTTAGCTTCTAAATTAAATCTCATATTGACTACTGTGGGTTTAATTTTGCGCTTTTGATAAACTCGTTACAGCTTAGGCATATCTCGCGCCCTTCAGTATATAGGAAAAGATACTTGCGACAAAAAAAAAAAAAAAAAAAACTTTACAGTTAAACGTGTTTGAATTATAGTAATCTAAGAGTGAGTAACTTCTAAAAAAGTCTCTACCTTAGTAATATTAAACAAATTTGTGAACTTCTATGAACATTCACATGATATGATGCATAACCCTATCAAAATAAAATTTTTTAATATTTAAAAGAATTTGGAACTATGTTTTAAGTTATAACAAAGTGCAATTATTTATATTGTTTAGTCTCGCTTTCATTTCTTTGTTATGTCATATATAAAGAACCCACATTTACTATTGCACCAATTGAAAAGACGATCAATCAACACACTATGGGTTGCCATTATTTTAGAACTCACAAATGTTTTTAGAATTTCAAGAGCTCCCATTAATCATATATGTTTTTTCAAAGTTTATAAAGATAATGATAAATGACAATATTTATTCAACCATCATGAAATTAAAATAAAACTTAATAAATAAATAAATAATGAAAATTTTTCGTTTATCTAGATAGTTTACATATTTGTGACACATGTGTAGCTTAAATATTAAAAATATAAATCATGTGATAAAATTACTTTGATTATTTATTTTTGTAGATAAACATAATAAACTATATATACAAATTACAAAGTACAAAATTCAAAATTCAAAATATAAACTATGAATAATTGTTACAAATTTGAACATACTTATGAGTTCTTAAATGATCTTATATATAAGGGTATTCAAAAAATCCGAAATCCGAAAAAATCCGAAATCCGAATCGTATCCGAAACCCGAAAAAACCTATCCGAATTAAAGATTCGGATATTCGGATCGGATATCCGTTTTCCGAATTCTGATCGGATCAGATATCCAAAATATTCTTTATTCGGATCGGATATCCGAATTCAATCCGAATAAACCTTGTTTATTTGGGTTGTTCGGTTATTCGGATGAAAAAATAGGTTTATTCGGATAGATTCGGATCGGATAGAAAAAATTCGAGCTCGGATCGGGTCGGGTTTCGGATAAGGTCTTAAAATTTCCAAATCCGAACAACCCGATCCGAATAAACCGTTATCCGATCCGATGAACACCCCTACACACACACACATATATACATATAGAATGGGGAATGTTTCCTTAAAAAGTCTTTTTTGCTTAAGAAGGATGTGTAAAAACTCGAAAACTGGCTCAAACAAACTCCGATTGAATTCATTTTTACATCATTGGAACCGGCTTGTAACTCCCTAAAACCTAAACCTTAAATCATAAACAATGAACCCTAATAATGAAACCAAAATTATAAAATCAAATCCTAAA
This sequence comes from Mikania micrantha, assembly GCA_009363875.1. Lineage (NCBI taxonomy): Eukaryota > Viridiplantae > Streptophyta > Magnoliopsida > Asterales > Asteraceae > Mikania > Mikania micrantha. Next base: position 42,190,604 of record CM018685.1, read on the forward strand.
CCTAAAGATAAAACCCAATAGCTAAAAAAATATGCCCTAAAATCCAAACTCTAAAACTAGTTATTAAAGATAAAACCAAAAAGCAAATATTGTAGGGTTCAATGAGACGGTTCTAATGACATCGAAATGAGTTTAATCCTTTTTTAAAATCATTTTTAGCCTTCTTAGACAAAATTGACTTTTTATTTGATCATTGACCGATATAGACTACATATTCTAGAATAACCCATGATAATTACAATAACATCATAACCCAAAAAAACCAATTTCATTTCATTATGACCATGTAACCCTCTCTTTTTCTCCACTAAAGATACATTTGAGATTGTCACGACTCCCACTTTTATTAAGGTTCGCTTATGGTGTACCTTGTTTGTTTTTTATCATTCTCACTTCATCACCTTTTGTGCCAACTTCAAACCCTTAATCTTGATTCTTCATTTTATTATAAAATTATGATTCAAGTGCAAGTTAATTCATTTTTATATATCGTTGTTTGAATCTTAGACATGATCGTGATGACTTATTGGGATTGTTTGTTTGTTTGATTAACAGGACTTGACCAATTTAGTTTTTTAATTAATGGATATCAGGTTCTGAAAGTTGTAATTTTTAATTGCTAAATTCAATATGGCTTTCCTTTTGTTAAATTCGTAAGATTTTGATGTAGTATGGGAACAAATTTGGTGATTATAAGTGGTCTCAAGTATTTTGTTCAATTGGATCAATTTGTTTCAAGTGTACTATCTGCTTAAAATTTTTAAAAAAATAATAATAAATAATAAATTCTTGCAATCTTTGATCCATATTTCTTTCTTGATTAATCTATAAATGATTTTCAAGTCCTAATCATCTTTTTCTTGAAATGTTATGTATGCATGTCAATTTTGTATACACCTAACAATTGAAGCATCACCTTTTTCTTACTTTTAGATGAATGTAACATTTTATCTTGGCTCCACATATATTCATCTTTTTTTAGTTAGTATATTGAATTGAATGGATTTGAATATCATTCTTAAATGTGCTTATATTACATTCTTTCTTTTTAGTTTATGATCATTTTTGTGCTACAACAATTAGCTTACCAATATGTAGGCACTTATTCTTGTTGGGGTATTTGGAACTTGATTGAAACCATTAACTCTTAGTGTTTCAAAATCACTTTTTGATTTTGGCAACAAACCCATGATCAAACATGAGGTACATGTTCTTAGTGAACTTCTCTTTCCTTGTTAAATAATGTTATTTCAAAGTAATTATTAAAGTTAATCATTTGTGTGTGTGAGTTGTATCATATTAGGCTATAGGAGCTACAAAAGTGGTTGGTGTTTGGATTGCTTTTTTCTCATATCATGTTATAATTATGTAATCTCTTGTAGCATTTATGCAATCTTTCTTTATATAATATAACCCGTGTAACACACAGGTTGATATAAAGTTAAGATGCAATTCACACAAAAAATTAATAAAATAATATAATTACAATCGGCAAAAAACATTATGAATTCAATCATTTTACCTAGTTTTGCATGATATAATAAAAGAGAAATGATAATCAATAAGGATAAATTCAAGAAAATAAACTATTATTTTTTATTTTTTCCTTATTAACGTATATATGATTGTATTTTTTATATGTACTTTAAAATATTGCAAAATTAATGAATAAATTTAAGTAAGCACGGATTTTTAAGATTTAAAATTAAAACAGTAGTATTTATTCATTTACTAAATAGGTTCCCTTATATTTTAATTAATAAATATTGAAAAGAGATTGGTATAATCAAATTTAAACGTAATTTGTTTATAAAAATATTATTGTTTAAAAACTTCTTTAATAGTATATTTTATTTTAAAAAAATTATTTTTTAAGATAACATATTTTATACATAAATTTTGTTTTTTTGAATATAAAATACTTCTCACTTTAAAAAATGTTGGTTTTAGAAAATTTCATATTCTATGAAAAAGTTTAAGAGTGTTTTATAATAAAAAGATAAATATTATATTAGTTATTATTATTATTATTATTATTTAATAAAAGAAAAAAATTATTTAATAAGAGAGAAGATAATTATTTAATAGGGGAGAGAATTAAGTGGAATAATAAGGAATTGATAAGTATCACTAGTGGTGTTAGGAGGTGACAAGTGTCAATAGTGTTGTAAGGAGTTGACAAGTGGCAAAATATTTACTGTTTTATTAGAAGTATAGATATATTATTTTTGTTTATATAAATTAAACCCATCAAAATGTTCTATTTAATTCTCTTCTAGTCTCTTTAAAACTTTATATTTATAATTATAGTTTTGTAACAAACATATACACTAATGTAATAAATTTTCTATGCAAGGATGATAGATTACATACACACAAACTAATGCTAATAAATATTTTAAGTAAAGAACAAATAAAGGCAAATTAGATTTTAATAATTCAAAGTTTTAGGAGTTAGTCTCTCTTGGTCCTAACTATTAAAATTCCCAATAACGGTCTCTACTTTCATATTATTTCCTCTGGTGGACCTTTGTTAAAAAAACTTAACGGCATAAGTTTTTTTCGAATTTCAAACGGATCTTTTAGGGCTTTTGATCACAATAAGAATATGAGTCGAATGATGTATTATAACATACTTCGAAACGTTGCTCCAAATTTCCCGATTGATGATTTCCTTGATCAATTGAAAGTATAAACACCCGATTGAAGAACCGTTTCATCATTTGGGGCAACATTTCGAGGTAATTATATATCATTCTACTCGTATTCTCATTCTGATCAAAGCCTTAAAAGATCCGCTTTAATTTCAAAAAAAAAAGTCAATGGCGTTAAGTTTTTTTTAACGGATGTCCACAAGAGGTAAATGAGTCGAAAGTAAGGACCATTATTGGGAATTTTCATAGTTGAGATTGATAGCGAACAACTGATAAAAGTTTGGATTTTTTAAATCCAGTTTGCCTTAAATAAATGCAAACAACATTTATCATTAAATTAGTAACAAACAATTGCATTGTTTTAAAAGAACAATTACATCAATGTAATTATACCTAGCAATCTTAACCCATAGCAAGATAAATGGACAAAATTGGGTAAACAATTATTGCGTTTTGGGTTGACATGGGTAACATTATGACATAGTATGCGTTGAGATAGGTAACACCTTAACACAAATAAGGTCAAGATGGGCAACTTAAAAACAATGTGAATATAATGGATTTCAATGGGAAAGAATTATTAATAATATATTTAATGAAAAAATCATTATAAAATATTTAAATAAACTATTTGTTTAGTAAGAAATCATTTTAACCTAAGTTGAATTGATTTCTTAAAATGTAACATACAAATATTCGATAAAAAAAAAAAAAGCAAAACTAGGACTCATAAAATACAGTTACTTTTGCATAGACGTAACGAGCCGTTAGATGAAAGTAATTTGCTTAATAAAAACCAAGTTAGATACACAATGATGGTTGAATAAGTTGATTGCAATGTTGTTTGAACTGGACCGCCGGACCGGGAACTGGTCACTAAACTGGCCCAAAATAAGCAGGCGAACCGCTCGAAAGAGAACCGGCCGGCCCATCCGGGTGACCGGTCGGACTAGGAACCGGACCACTGGTCGGACCGGTTTTAGTTTTTTTTTTTTTAAAAAAAACTAAAATCTAAAAAATAAATCATTAAAACAAACAAGAGGTTGAAATGGTAGCTTTTTCATACAAATGATGCCCTTCTCTCTTCTTTTTATAGGGAGGGGATGAAGTTTCTTCTTGTGCTCTCACCAATGTGGGATGAAAAGTTAAGAAGGGAAAGAGGTGTGAACCTACGTGGGATGAGAAAAAAAAATTTCTTTTTTTTTTTAAACCAAAATCCAAAAAATATAACATTACAATTAAACCTTGTATTTTTTTTGAAAAATAATCATGTTTGTGTGAATAGTAATTATGTTTGTTTAAATGTGATTATAATTATATAATTTTTTTGAAATTTTTTATATATTTATTATGTCACCCGGTTCGTGAATCCAGTCTAATCGGTCCGACCAGTAACCAGTAAGACGTCCGATTCAACGTCTGGTCCGGTTCTGAAAACATTGGTTGATTGCTTTCCATTCTTGCAATTAGACTATGTGTTATCTAACACTTCCCCTCACTCCACGTAGGCGCCACATAATCAACCAACACCATCACCCCCTTATCATTCTACATTATCTTTTCATATGTTATCCATCACTTTCTCATCACTCTACGTCATCACCACCTTTATTCAATATTTTATTATTTGAATTTTATTTTTTCAATTATAAATTAAATTTAAAAAGCATATAATATTATTAAAAAGCTTTTGGTTTTAGTCAGATGTTTGGGGCAGTATAAGCGATCAAGGAGTAGTAACTCATATCACGGAAGGATGACTACTTGAATCGGGATTTTGAGCATAAAGATTCCACTGACCTGTAAAAAGTGGGCCAAACCCTTGGGGATGTGGTAATACATTTAATAAATTATTCCATCGAATGTACTCCCCTCTGGATGCAGGAATAGCGACATGGACTAAATGCCCTGTCCAAGCCAAGGAACTTACGCCGAAGAGTCCTGATAAATGATGATTAAGACGAGATTATGCATTTTTGAACCAAAAATGATAAATCTTTATGGTGTTATTAATACAAAGAACATAGTTTTTGTTTTTTTTCCTTGCAAAAGATTGATGTTGCTTCAATTCCACAAACTTGACATATGAATAAGTTAAGTTAATTACCAAGGCAAAACCTATATTAGAGTCAATCTTATAAGTTTGCTTGCACATGGTCATACAAGTTACGAGCGACAAGTTACCGACGACTGTAGCCTTCGTCTTCATCAACCATCTCATATATAAGTGTCAATCTTCCTAGATAGCGTCTAATTTTCCTTTTTATTTGCTTAGATCATTTTAACACGATGTCTATTTTCGCAAAAATAAACAATTGTATTGACGTTTAGGCAAGTATAACATGCACTAGTTGTTCTATCTTAATGCACGTATTTAATTTATTCAGAGCTATTAGAGCGGGATCCACTTTTTGGAGAATATGAGTCGAAGCAATAACAAGAATATTTCTAGTTTCATAATCCCTGGAAAGAAGGTTCACTAATAGACCTAGGGAGAAGTAATTTGACTCATTCACTACCCACCCAACTGGCTCCAACGGCTTGACGGGGCCAGGCGGGCACACCGCACCCCATCCCGGCGGGGTCAAATCCGAGAGCCCAGCGGCCCCCGTTCCCCGTTTCTCCTCCTCTCACATCTCGCTTTCTCCTCTCTCACATTTTCAATGAGGTTATATGACGTGACAAAGAAATTCGATGGGGTGAGATTTTAGTGGAATGAGTACTAAACATGGTCTAATACGTAAAGAAAAAAAGTTTTGTGGGTTTTGGGAGACCACCAACCCAATGATCCAGGCACCTAATATTGTGTACGGTAGTAAATGAGTCAAGTTTTTTTTTAAAAAAAATTTTAATACCCAACGGTTATATTTGTTTTTTATTTTTTTCTTACTTTCCAACGGTAACAAAGCTTTTTTTCTTTTCTTCCTTCCAATCACGGGGTGATGGGGCTCACACCTTCCCCTCTAACGCCTCCCTCACGCCCCTGTGTAATGGGGTGGGACGCGACACGGGCGTGACCCAGGAGCATCACGCCTGGGTCACGTAGGATAACACATGGCCTTAGCTATAGTGGAATATTTATGATTCTCTTGAAATTCCTCCATTAACAGAATTTAATAAAACCTCACTAGTTTTCAGCATCAGCATCAGACATAACATCATAAATTTGTCAACTCTAACCTATATAAGTTTAAACATACTTTAGAATGAAATACTTCAAGAAAATCATATATTCACATATTTATATCTTCAAACAACATACAAGCAGACATAGATATTAGAAATTACCAATGGCTTTAACTATTAGACTATATGTATTGGTAAGTGCGTGGGACGTGACGGGGACATGTGCGGCATTCTGTGAGGGTGGTCACGGGGTGATCGACCTTTGGGATTGATTTAAAAATAAAAAAGTTACCTTTAAGAATATAAAGAAAAAAAGAAAATTTTCAAGTCACTATAAATTAACCATCCAACTCTTTAAACCATCATTCATCTCTCTAAAATAACCATTCTTCTCTATAAGATAACCATTCTTTTATTCAAAAACTCAATTTCCACTAAAAAATGAGTTGGTAGGAGGAAATTACAAGATCGTCATTATCCGATTCAGATAAAGGAGCATTCAAGTTATTTTGTGTCATTCAAGCAATAGTAACATCCGTTATAGCTAATATTGAAGAAAAATCTACGCAAGTGTTACGAATAAAAATAAACTGTGTTCGTAAAGGTGGTAACAAACGTCTCGTTAAAGATTATTTTAGTGAAAATCCAACCGCAATTTATTTCTTCATAGCGTAACCGATATGGAAGAAATTATTCCGTATTTTCAACAAAAATTAGATGCAACAAACATAGCAGGTTCCACATCTCTAGAAAAGTGTACAAGTGTTATTCGATAGTTAACCTACGGCACATGTAGCGATTCTTGGGACGAATATTTATGGATGTCGGATAAAGTTTCACGAGATAGTCTTTACAACTTTTGCAAAGGTAAAATTTATTTAATTGTTTTAACTTTTTTATTTAATTTGTTTATTGATTATTTTCATTATTTCCAAAGATGTTATAACATTATACGGCCCGCGATATTTGAGAAAACCAACATAGAGTGACATTCAACAAATTTATGCAGTGCATGAACATGTCCACGGTTTTTTATGGATGGTCGGAAGCATCGATTGCACACACTGGGAGTGACAAAATTGCCCCATCATTTGGCGAGGCTCTTATCAACGAGACGATCACCAACATCCTAAAATAATGCTTGTAGCAGTGGCCTCTAATGATCTCTGAATATGACATGTGTACTTGGGTGTTTTTGGATCAAATAATGATATAAATCTTTTAGATCAATCGTAGATATTTGTCGACATCTTAGACGAAGTCGCACCAGGGTACTATCTTGCCGATGTTATCTACCCAGAATATGCTACGTTTGTCAAATCAGTTACATGTCCTCATGAAGACGATGACAAACGGAAATACTTTGTAAAGGCTCAAGAGGCGGCAAGAAAGGATGTTGAACGGGCATTCGGTGTATATAAAAAGAAACAACATATGGTGTCTAATCTATGTAGAATTTGGGAGAAGTAAAATTCGAAACGCTATGTATGTTTGCATTTCTTTTGTATAACATGAATTTGGAGGACAAAGAACAAATTATTTGCCAAAATTATGATGAGATAGACGTTCCAATTAAAGAGGTTACACAGGATGAAAGAAATGAAATAGTGTCGAGATTCGAAGCAGGGAAATACATAACATACTTAAAGAGGATTTGGTTGAACATGTCTGAAAAATCGAAGAGAACACATTAATGATAAAACATTAACACATGTGGTGCCTACGTGGAGTGATGAGAGGGTGATGGTGTTAGTTGTTTATGTGACACGTACTAAAGTGATGGAGGCTTAATGAGTATACATAGCCTTATAGATAAATTTTTGTACCTTAAAACATAAAAAATACTATAGTTAATGCATTTTATATGCAGTTTCAAATTAGGTATTATGTTAATGTAAAAAAGTGTTACAATAAAACATAAACACACACACTCATATGACCCAACAACATTTTGACCAAATGCAACCTCCATGGACTATGGTCTCATAATCAAAAGCATAGGTTTGGTAGGTTTTGACCGGAAAGTTTCTTGTCCTTTTGGGAAATTTGAAAACTAGAAATCTAGAACAAATATTGAACTAAATCTAAATTAAGATGAGACTTTAAACTTATCTTATTTTTTTCAAAATCACTCAACAAGAAATCTTGAACGAACCTTGAACTGAACCTTATACAAGATGATTTTCCAAATCAGGTTCAAACCCTAGGTTCTCTATCGATTGAACATTGAACATTGAACATTGAACATTGAACATTGAAACGTGAAATCATATACAACGGTCTTGCATTTGGGTTTGAATAATTTATGGATCTTGAACAATGGTCTTGAAATATGTGTTTAAGCAATCTAAAACTTGTTCCTGATGATTTAAGAACATGTTCATGTTCTTTAACCTCATTTGAGTCCACAAATTATTTGACTTTGGAAGTAAATCCAACTAATATTTTATTTATTATTTTTTTTTTGGCTGTAAAGATGGACAAGATGATAGCACAAAGGAGAAAAGATGGTTGTAGAAGGACAAAAGCATCAATTCAGACTGTAAAATTAGTCATATATTTTTCCAATGAAAACATACATTTTTTATAAATTAAAAAAAAAAACGACATCATTAAATCATGCTTTAATGTGGGTCTAAAGTCTAAACTTATAGGATGTCAGTTATTATGTTAACATTAATAAGATAAGGCTAAGAATAGAATTTTACAAGACATCTTATTAATTTAGACCTACATTAAAGTTGATCTAAAGCTGTAAACTTTTTCTTTTTTTTTAATTATATTAAAAAAGAAAAAACATATACCATTAGATCAACTTAAATGTGGGCTCCAAACTAATAAGCGTTGGTCATTCGGTTCACGTATTATGGTAATGTTAACAACGGAACTCTTCCATATATGCATACATATATGGGATGGAAGTATACATAGCCCTCTTTATTACGCTAACCTGAAATAAGCCGTCAAGATCAAACCAAATCTTGGATTTTTTTTGGAACATCATATTGTAACACATTTTTAACACTTTCTTCATTTATGAGTTTGCGTAAAGTCTTTACCTTTTGAGAGTTAACATTGTTGTAAGTTTTGGGTCTACAACACTTACAGTGCGGTAAGTCAAAAACTTACATCCATGTTAACTTTCAAACGGTGATGAATTTACGCAAACTCATAAAAGAAGAAAATATTCTAAATGTTTTACAATGATATTAAAAAAAAAATCCAAGATTTGTAGAAAATATTCTAAATGTTTTACAATGATATTAAAAAAAAAATCCAAGATTTGTCTTGATCTTGACAAGTTATTTTCGGGTTAGCGCAATAAGATTGTGCTATTTTTTCTTCCCATATAATATATATATAGGGGGATGATCATTTATTAACCCACTTATATTGCGGTAACCCGTATAACTTCGTCAAGATCAATTCAAATCTTTGTTTTCTTTTTCTAAATATTATTATTACACATGAACAACACTCTCTTCTTTTATGTATATGTGTAAATTCATCACCGTTTAAGATTTAAAATCAGTGTAAGTTTGAATTGCATTATATCGAAAATTATAAATCATGTGAATGTATCCAATACTTACACTGATTTTAAATCTTAAACGATGATGAATTTACACATACATATAAAAGAAGAAAGTATTATTTATGTGTAATAATGATATTAAAAAAACAAAAGAAAACAAAGATTTGGAATGATCTTGTCGGAGTTATACGAGTTAACGCAATAAGAGTGGGTTAACAATGGAACCTTACCATATATATATATAAGGAGAGGATCAAATGTTAACCCATGTTTACTACGTTAACCGAATAACTACATCTTATTACTTTGGGACCCATACTAAAGTAAATCTAAATGTATAGTTTTTATTTTTTTTAATTAATGTAGGGCACACTTACATTAATAAAAAATATAAAAAACATACATCTTTAGATTTACTTTAATGTGGGCCTCAAAGTAATAAGATGTAGTTATTCGGTTATCGCAATAACAAATGGTTAACATTCGAACCATCCCCTATATATATATATGTATACATATATATATATACATATATATATATATATACATACATATATATATGGTAAGGTTCCATTGTTACTCACTCTTATTGCGTTAATCCTTATAACTTAGCCAAGACAATCCAAATCTTTGTTTTCTTTTCTTTTTAAATATTATTATTACACATAAATAATACTTTCTCCTTTTATATGTATTTGTAAATTCATCATCGTTTAAGATTTAAAATCAATGTAAGTTCTGGTTTACATTCACATGATTTATAATTTTCGGTTGTAATTCAAACTTATATTGATTTTAAACGGTGAAGAATTTATACATACACATAAAAGGAAGAAAGTGATGTTTATGTGTAATAATAATATTTAGAAAAAGAAAACAAAGATTTGAATTGATCTTGACGGAGTTATACATGTTACCGCAATAAGAATGGGTTAACAATTGATCATTTCCCTATATATATATATAGGATTGAGATCTTATAATAACCCTCTTTAATTGTGGTAACCCAAATAACTCTCACAAGATCAACCCAAATCTTTGGTTTTTTTTCATGATCTTTATTATATATGTACAAGACTATGTTCTTTTATGTGTTTGAGCTAATTCACGAGCGTACGCGAAATTGCACTAGTGTAAAGTTTTGGCAAATTTTAAATGTTACTAAAAAATATCAAAACTTTACACTAGTGCAATTTCGCGTACGCTCGTGATTAGCTCATACACATAAAAGAACATAGTCTTGTACATGTATAATAAAGATCATGAAAAAAAAACCAAATATGTGGGTTGATCTTGTGAGAGTTATTTGGATTAGCACAATTAAAGTGGGTTAACAATGGAACCGTCCCTTATATATATATATATATAGGGACTTATTCTATTGAGAACCACTAAATATGAAAGAACTAAAGGAACTAATTTTAAACCATATGTTATTAGGGGTATAAAAGTAATTTAACCTTAAAGTATGAAAAGTTACTATTTTACCCTTTTAAATAACCACTTTATGTACAAAACTTAAAGCATAATGTACAAGTGTATTATGTAGTTCTCAAGTTCCTAGCATAAAAATGGTTCTTAATAGAATACCTCCCTATATATATATATATATATATATATATATAGGGAAAAGATAAAATAAAAACCACAACTCAATGAGAAAACCGCGAAAACCATGCAAAAATCATGTAAAATTAACGTTTTTTTTGTTTTTTTACAGGTTTGTAACACTATTGGACACATTTTTATAAAAAAAATCAAAAAAGCGCCAACCAAATATTTAAAAAAAAAAATTTATAAACCCACGTAAAACCTACGTAACAAAACGTAAAAAAATTTTTACGTTTTGTTACGTAGGTTTTACGGGGGTTTATAAAATATTTTTTTTAAAAATATTTGGTCGGCGCTTTTTTGATTTTTTTTATAAAAATGTGTCCAATAGTGTTACAAACATGTAAAAAAAATTTCAAAAAAAATGTTATTTTTACGTGATTTTTGCATGGTTTTCGCGGTTTTCTCATTGAGATGTGGTTTTCATTTTAACCATACCCTATATATATATATATATATATATATATATATATATATATATGTTCAATTGAGAACGAATCTTAGTTAAGAACGAAAAGAACTATTTTGTAGCCACAAGTTTAAATAACATAAAAGTAACGTCCTCTATTTTCAAGAAATATTACTTTTGAAAACTGACCCAAATAAATTCCAATTAATTCATTTTTTGCATCACTAGAACCGCCTTGTCGAACCTTATAACCCAAACCTTAAATCATAAACAATAAACCCTAAAAACTAGAACCAAAGCTTAAAAAAAACCTAAACCAAATCATAAAACCTAAAAGCTTAAAAGCAAGTTCGAAAATCTAAACTCTAACCCAAGTTGTTAAAGCTAAAACCTAAAGCTAATATTGTAGGTTTCGATAACACAGTTCCAATAACATCAAAATGAGTTCAATTATAGTTCGTTAAGTCAGTTTCAGAGATTTTAAAAATCCCTTTTAGACGGTTCCAATGCCATCAGAACGTGTTGTAAATGTTTTATAATAAGACCATGTATGTATGTATATACACGTGTGTGTGTGTAGGGTTTGTATTATGTGAAAACCATATCTTAGAGATAAACCCTATATCAACCGTTAGGTCAAATAATACACACACTCACTATATATATATAGGAGAAATATTAAATAAAAAAGTTTATTTTGCATAAGAAGGCCGAAAGGGATTTTTAAAAACTCCAAAATCGACCCACACGAACTCTATTGAACTCATTTTGATGATATTGGAACCATTTTGTGACAATCAATCTAAATCCACTCTGGTTATATACGTGTATGAGTTTGTATTTGTATATTCACCATGAACTCAAAAACTTTTCATGTAAGGTGTATTTCTGACTCAAAACAAACTAATCATGTTGTATAGCAAACTTAATCGGGTAATGTGACTAGATTGGCTATACAATGTAATTACATGTCCTTACCAAAAAAAAAGTTCATATCATATCAGACTAAAACCGATGAATCATAATATCCACATTCATTGTTACGTATGTGCCGGGAGGAGTATATCATATCATATCAGTTCATGACTTATAGTTACTCAGAAATATGGTGTTAGTAGATCACACCTAATGCTTGTTCAAATAGGTGACCAACCGATTTCATGTTTAGAATCATAACTCGAAAATGAAGAGAATGAGTGGAAGCGAAATCGCGAAACGAGACTTCGATTTCAAGATACACTGAGTCAAAGATAGCGTTAAATAAGAGGTAAAATATTTTGAACTCTTTAGGTCTTGAGATTATAACCATTGGAAAGAGCTCGAAAAATCGTGAACGTAGGCGAAAACCGTGCGCAAAACGGAGTTCGTATGCTCCCGGAATCGCGAAAACAAAATCGGGTCTAACTAAGGCGGTGAGGTACGCGAAGAATCTCTTTGCCACTCTTGACGGTACGCAACGAACTAGAATACATAAAAATCTGATTTTCTTGATCAGATTTCATTTCTGGTCGATTAACTCGACTTCCAGACGCCTAAACTCAAATTTTTACCCTCAAATCTTCATCTTGAAGGCTTCTAAACCCACGGATCGCACCAAGGAACATATCTACAAGTCCTGATCATCGTTTTCATCCAAGAAATCCGTCTGATCGGGTAATGATTCAACCTATCTAACTAGTTTGATAATGGTTAGATTAAATCTTGTTTTGAATATATTATAATAGTTATTTTTGTGGATTATTGCCTAGTTGATGGCTAGGATTAGTTAGAAACGAAGAACTTGAACTGTTAATGGGTAAATCCTTGTTTTGATCCTTTGTAATGCCCGGTTTTCATGAAACCCCAATAATGGTTATAATGGTTTAAACCATTTAATTGTAACAATGATTGTGATTGTCTTGATCATTTCTTGAAATGCTAGGTTAAATCCAAGTGTTTCAAACTAATGACAAGCATAGATAATCACCGGAATAATGATCTGATGTTTATGATAACAGTCAGATTAGTACATTGAGAATGGTTATTAAACCTATTCTAATATTGCATTCTCATGTTTCATGATACCTAAATGATCAATAACAAGGATTGACTATTCCTAAGCCAGAAATTCGTCTAGGAATTGTTTTAAGTGAATAATCAACAACAATATCTATTTGATTAATCCGAAAATGTCGTGATTAATCCAGTTAGTCATTAACTCCTTAATAGGAGCCTAAATCATTATAGGTTCCTGTTTATCGCACTTTGTGCAATATTAACTTAAGGAGACTGATTAAGAATTAAGATCAGCTTGATGTCTTGAACTACGATTCCTTGCTATCAAAAGTCAAGGAATATTCTGATAATCCAATTCAAATACAAAGAACTCATAAAACATTAATGAATTGCGGAATCCTCTTCGTATTTTGCGTGAAACTTCAATATCAAAACACTTCAATAACACAGGAGACTCATAACCCCTATTCTTTTCTTTTACTAAAACTGCGGGGTGGAACATGTAAACTATTGATAACTCAAACATTTTAAACTATTGTGGAAGCAAACTATTGATACAATGCAAATCATTTACATGTTTTGGTTATACAAATGTTGAATGATGCTATTCTTATGCAATATCATTAACTTGATTCGTCAAGCCCTCGGTAGTACTGGTATAGTCCATATGTGGGAAACCGCGAACACAAAAACGCGTGCTCCAACTGCGGGTTGGACACCACACAAACTGGATACATGTGGTGTATCACACATGGGAAGCTATTGCAATAGGTTTGATATTTGCATGTTCATTGGATTTGTATTTCAATACATTTATATGATGAGCTTGTGCTATAATTACTACTCAAGTTTATACAAAATATGTTAACTCAAAATATATGTTTCTCACTCAACCACGTGTGGTTGATCCAAGTTTTTTTTACATGTTTCAGGTAATCAGGATCAGGAAATTCAGCTAGGTCAAGATGCTATGAATGTTTAGGGTGACCTAGAAACGAGAAACAAACTAGACGTTTTGTAATATTATCATTATGTGTATACTTTGATGTATAATATTGTGTGCGTTTGTGTTAATCTATCTAATAACTATGAAACCTTAGTAAATCTTGGGTTATTCTTGAATTATGGTTATGAATTCATTACGTCACGCACCGTGGATTCCGCACGCGGCGCAGGGTGTGACACGTTTAATCGAAACCTACAATATTAGCTTTTAGGTTTTAGCTTTAACAACTATTGTTAAGTTTAGATTTCCAGGCTTGCTTTTTAGCTTTTAAGTTTTATGTTTTTGTAACATCAGTGCCGGAAACGTTACCGGAACAGTGATCTGTACAGTACATTACATGAACAGTGAATCAGGTACACATTTCAGTTGTTATTCAGATATCATTATCATTTCATGCTATCATAGAACAAATTCAGAATCATTTCAGAGAAACAAAACTCAGAACCATGGTTCATCAGTTAGATAATTATCTGGCGATACAGAACCATCATGTGATTATTTGTTAGGATTTTATTATGTATAAACGTATGTGAGGCTTTACGGAACAAAACAACAACGGATTTCGTTACGTGAATGCTAAATCAACGGATTATTCGTATAGGTGAAGATCTGTACGAATACATATGAAAGTTTAACGTTCTAAATGATATCCGATAATTAAAAAACCATATTGAAAAGTATAGTTATCATCATGTTCGTACGGGTGACGATTCGACGAATATGCGCGACGACTATACGATTCGATTTTAAACAGTAAATTAAATATTTCAAAAAATTTAAAATAAACGGAAGATATTTAGTTAATTTACTAGGAATTACCACATAAAATAATTTTATAAACTCTTGTTTTAAAACCAAGAAGTTTCGTTACGAAAATGGAGCAAAAACGACGTTTTACGCGAAACCGAACGAAACCGAACGGACCCGAACATAATCGGGTATTCTAAGACCATTTATGATGGCAATTAATGCCATCATCTTCCCCCACCTACCAGAATTTACACCCCAAATTCGGAGCTCTCTCTCTAGAAACCATAGCCATAACTCTCTCAAATCTCCACAAAATCGAACGTTTTTGGTGTCAAAACAACCACTATAACTCATAGATCATAGAAGTACAAAGGATCCAAGCTTTCATCCATCTGATTCGAGGTAAAATCCAAGATTCAAGTTCGGTTTTAGGGTTTTCCAAACCCTAGGTTCGAACCCATCTAGGACCGGTTTTAACCCATTTTAATCCTTAGGATTCACACTATTGCACCTTAGAATGATGTAGGAACAAACCCCCCTTCATTCCTTGGTTGACTAGCTCGAAAATCATGTGCAGCCACCCACCAGGCCGCTGCGGCCGAATAGGCCTCATCAGTTGGCCGAAAGGCCCTTGGCCGAAGCACCATTTGATTCGCCCGAATAGGAAATGGCCGAAGCAGCCCTCCTTCGCCCGGTCTGGTTCTTCAGTCGGCCCAACTCTTTAGGCCCTCATTATGTCGCCCAACACCCATTCGATCTTCCAGCTCAGTCAGTATTGACCCAACCAGTCGGCCCAACCCATTCGCCCCAACCCTTTTGGCCATGCTCCCTTCGATCGGCCCAATACTTCCATTCGATGGCCTCCATTCGACCATGGCTTTTCGGTTGGACTACATTCTGTCCCAATCCCATTCGGCTCAAGCTCATTCGACATAGCCAAATATGAAATGGATTAGGGTGCTTGACGCATGCATGGGATATGATTTTGTGTGGGTGCATGGGAAGGAGTATTATAGTTTTCTTTCCACGGCAACCAACTTTGGGCGAATATAGTTTCATCATGGGGCAATAAACTAAGGGCTTATCAATGTAACAATGGGATAAACACAAAGGTATTCAAGGAATCATGAAATGTAATCATGTGTCAATTCAAACAGGATTAGTTCAACATACAAGAATTAGTGAATTAGGGTTTTCTTCCCATATAATTACCTATGGGTGAGTTAAAGATAAAACATAGAACACCAAGAGAGGATGTTTATTATGATACAAAGAACAAAGGGTGTTTTGTTGGAAGGAATAAAGTCTAGAATAATAAGAGTTTCTCAAACCTTGATATTGTTTAAACATAAATTTTAAACATCACTTTGGATTCAACATAGTGGGAAAATCATGAGGATCAAAACGACCATCTAAGGTGTTGAGTGTTGATTTAATTATTAACACCTAAACCTTAGGAAAAGTCATAAAGATATGGAACTAACCTAGATGGTTTACTCAAACTATCAAGGCTTAGTTAATCAAAGTATTGAGAAAGAATCTAGTAATGGGCCCGAGGTTAGTCCAATGGGCTTAACCTAAGTCCATCATGTGTAGATTATATTTCTTAAATAAATTATGTTTTAATAAAAGAAATTAAATTGTAAGCTCTTTCAAACTAATATAAATGATTTTAACTTAATGCTTAACATAAAGTAAATTAATTTTAAAACGTATTAATTAAAGACTTGCAAGGATTAATTATGGGATTAGGGTTACTAAAGGGTAATGAGTTAGACTAGTTAAATTAAATCTTAGAAACACATTAGCACAATAGGACACTTAGTTGCACACCGAGACCAAACCCTAGATACGACGACTATTATAAATACTTATCGTATTCGAATTCTCTTAAAACAACTCAGGAACCGAAGAAACATAGTCTACAACAACGAGCGCGCATTTTGTGGTAATTCAATACAGAGCAACACAGGTGAGTTCATTGCCCCTTTTCTAAACATTTTTGTTTTCAAACGCGGGGCTGAGAAGCATGCGTAAATATTTTTATTTAAATATTTTTTACGTAAATGCTTTTACTTATTATATGCTTATATATATTGCTTATACTCCTAGACTCCTGTCTAGGAAGTTGCTATGCAGAATTAACTAACAAGTTAATTAATTACTCTTATGAGTAATACCTTAATACTAAACTCTAAACAAACCCTTAGTCCATTGAGTTCAAAATCAAGAATCTAAATTCAAAGTGAAATCAAAAGAACTAAAGCTAAAGATCAAATTCTATGGAATCTAATCCATTGTGTGATCAGTAAAACTAAGGATCCAAATAAAGAATCTATAGTCAAGAATCTATAATCAAGAATCTATAATCATTGTGGAATCATGGAATTCAAAAGATCAGAATCAAGAGAATCAAGGGAATCATAACCGTGTGTGAATCATTGAAATAATGAAATCATTAAGATCTAATGAAATCATTAATTGCTTAAGTTAAGGTGGGTGTCAGTTGTATGCAAATCAAGATCATGTGTAACACACGGAAAGTCCCGTCACAATAGTAGACTCTTGTAGTCAAGCTCTATGGGCATTACTTAAACTATCAAATGAAATCAAGAGAATCAAAGATGATCAAGAATCGAAGGATATCCTTAAAGTCCCGGCATATACAGCAGGCCAATGGGTCAAGCTGATATGGGCATCATGAAA
The DNA here is from genome assembly GCA_009363875.1 of Mikania micrantha. Taxonomy (NCBI): domain Eukaryota; kingdom Viridiplantae; phylum Streptophyta; class Magnoliopsida; order Asterales; family Asteraceae; genus Mikania; species Mikania micrantha. The sequence continues at coordinate 42,208,396 of CM018685.1, forward strand.
GTCCCGATGCATACATGTAGACTCCTTGTGGGTCATGCCTGATATGGGCCACGTGTGAGAGGGTACAACTTGGACAACCACCAACAACTAAGTCTAATTGATTGAGTCAAATAAGGCCCAATCATCATGTCTTAGTTGTATTTAAATGCTTAGTTATTAATTTAAACATTTAATATTATATTTCTACAAATGTTTTTGGGGTAATCATGGATACATGGTGAACTCAAGAGATCAGAGTTGATTCAATTTGAGGAAATCAAAAATCTAAAATGAAGATGAATGGAGTGAAACGCTTAATTATCATTAATAACAATATGCTAAGCAGTCCGGCATGTGGTGGGACGGTGGCTGGGGCCTGTCCCCTACATATGCCCTATATATAAGCATACTTGATTGAATAGCATAGGTGGTCGTTGGTGAGGTTAAGGTTGTCATTTCGAGGGATCAAGGTAAACATTTCAGGGTAATCAAATGCTATGGAATCAATTGTTATGGAATGAAACGCTTAATTATCGCCATGAACAATATATCATGTAGTTTGGTATGTGGTGGGACGGTGGCTGGGCAGGCGGTAAGTTCAACCCTACATATGCCCTATATATAAGCATATTGAACTGGATGGTATAGGTGGTTAATGGTGAGGTTAAGGTTGTCATTCAGAAGGTTATTCAAATTCATTTTCATAAAACTACATGAACTCACCAACCATGTGTTGACTTGATATTTTTGCATGACTTCTCAGGTGACGAACATGTCAGCTAAGGAGTTTTTACATTTGGACTAGGATGTCAGATAGAGAACCTAGTGTTTTTGGACCTTCATACTTTTGAAACATCATTTTACATATTATTTTTGTATATCTTGTGCAGACATAAGATTGAAGAATTATGATGTTGATAGTAGATTTACATTGTTAAATTATGAACAAAACTGATGTAATTTAACTTTGTAATTCTATTTTCATTTAGCAGTTTCTCATTTATATATCATGTGCAATGTAAACAATCTGATCATTCCGATTATCATTCCCGATAACGCGCCCCGGGAACCTTCCGCCCGACGGGACACACGATCTGACCCGTCGGCTCGGGGTGTGACAGTTTTGGTTTAAGGTTTGTTTTTAAAGTTTTGGTTCTAGTTTTAGGGTTTATTGTTTATGATTTAAGGTTTGAGTTATAGGACTCGACAAACCGGTTCTAATGGTTTTAAAACGAATTCAATCAAAATTTGTTTAGATCGCCTTTCAAGTTTTATAAAATCCTTATTAGTTTTCTTAGGTAAAATAAACTTTTTAGGAGAACATTCCTTTATATATATATATATATATAGGAGAGGGTTCAAATAAAAACTCATTACTTTGGAGAAAACTAAGAAAACTCATACTAAACAATCAATTTTAAAAAAAAAATTCATAATTTTTTATATTTAGCTTAGAAATGGTATAAACAAAGAAATTTTTTTAATAAAAATATGTAAATTACAAAGCTGCGTATATGTAACCAAAAAAATTACATATATGTAACTCACATATGTAGTTTACAAGTTACATATATGTAATAACATAAGTTACATATAATTTTTTATTTTTTTTCTTTTTGTTAACAGATCTAACCATTTAATAAAACAAAATGTAAAATAAAAAATGAAAAACGAAATTGATTGATAACAATTGTGATTAGTTTTCTAAGTTTTCTCTAAAATGGAGGTTTTTTATGAAACTCTCCCCATATATATATATATAAACCCATATATATATATATATAGAGAGAGAGAGAGAGAAGAGAGAGGCTCAAGTCAATCATAAACAAACCAAAACTCATTTCACCTTTCAGTCTTTCATAGTCCATTATTTAATTATTCTTGGCCACAAAACTGATGCATCTAATCATATCAAATCAAATAATGACACTCTCCATTCCCCCACAATCCCCAAACTTCCCCCTCATGGCTTTCAGCCTTACGAAAGTCAGCATCCAATGCCTCTCAATTTCAATAAAACAAAGAAAAAGAAACTTCAAGGGTTTCTCCACAGTGACATTTACACAGAAACAGGACTTTCTTTATCCACAACTAAAGCTTAAAAGGGTATTGAAAAAGACAAATGAATTCAAGAAGAAAAGAGAAACAAAACCCTCCACATTTAACAATCTTTAATTGACACATTTTTGGGACACTTTTCATTGTATGCTAAACTTTACCATCCATCTTCCTCTAGACTATACCCCACAACCCTTGTTCACTAGTTGCCACTAGCATTAACTTATGGGCATTTCGTATTATAATCCCTTAATGGTATACCCTTTCATAATCATACCATATGTTGGTAGATTTATATACTTCCAAACTCAAATCTTATTCGGTCAAGATCACGCGATCAAATCCAATCAACAAATCCATGTCTTGTCTAATCCAAACGCAACTACAATCGCCTACTAATCTTCTGCAATGGGCATTTTTGTTCAAACCCGTTGTATGTAAGCTTCCTCTTGACACCAATGTTGGAAGAGGGGCTCCAATGATTGCTCAATAAATCGAACGAATTAGACTCGGGGGTGTTGTTCTTTTTAGTCTCCGTTTTCTTTAAAAGATTGTAGCATTGATATATACATTCCTGCATGTGAAATATGAATGTAATGAGCAATTAATGTTGGAGAAGAAAACAAAAGTTTGAAAATAAAACACTTGCTTTTTCAAGAGAGTGAATTGATGTCACAACACCAATCTTGAACTCCAATGTGTTTCTTGTTAATTGATCATCACAAGCTAATAAGACTGCTGCTACTGCAACAACAGATGGCCTATGATCCATCAAATTAACCTCTGTTTAAACAAAAACAACTCAAGTTTATTAACAATTTCTAAACTTCAACAGAATCCCAAATCAAATCAACCATAAAGATTAAAACTTGAAACTTGAAAGTACCTTTGGAGAAATCAAGAATGTGTCGAATAGCTTTCGATATCAAAAACTCATTACAGTTGTGTTCATCACAAATCTTGGAGAAGAAATGGTGAAGATAAACAAATGGGGTAATGCAATATAATTTCCATTCTAAAGTTGCTAAAACCATCAACTCCATTCTTTGAATCACACTGCTTTCAAAGTTGTACCCTTGTGCTCTGTAGTGGTACAATGATGGTACAGTTTGTTCCTCCATTTTAGCAGCCAAAGATAAGCATGCAACGCCCAGCAATTGAATAGCCCATTCCTTCCCATTCTATAATCATAATTAGTCACAAAAACAAATGTAATCCAGTCACTAATGGGTTCTAGTGCTTTAAATTTCAAGTCAAACAAACTGTCTTCAATCATAAAAATTTATAAAATGTTTACAATCTTTTGGAACAAACTGATAATTACACCACAAAATACATAAATACTATAAACAGTAAAAATAATGTGAGTTCAATTTTGTTCTTGAAAGGCTGATCTGTATCGCTGACTAGGGGTGTGCATGGGTCGGTTTGGGTCGGTTTTTGGCTTAGTCCAAACCCAAAACCGAAATTTCGGTTTTTTCGGTTTTTAAACCCATTTGGGTTTGGTTTTTTCGGTTTCTATCTTTTCAAAACCTATTTGGGTTCGGTTTGGGTTTCGGTTTTTTCGGTTTTTTCTCCTTAGACATTAAATTATGCTTATAAAAAAATAAACTAAAAAATTATATTTGTATTAAAAATATTTTAAGTACAACACTACTTAATATTTAAAAATATATACAGAAATATTTAAATTTAGTAAAAATAATACGTGTTTTTAGTATCCTAAGCCAATAATAATTATAAAATTTTGATTTTTATTTAACTTTTGATATCAAGAAAGAAGAAAATAAAAATAAACGGCTTATAAATTGTTGAAAATTTTCAAAGGTAATATATATATGTGCATATACGCATGTATTCGGTTTTTTCGGTTTTTTCGGTTTTTCTTTAAGGTAAAACCAAACCCAAACCCAAACTTTCGGTTTTTAGAAAACTTACACCAAACCCGTCGGTTTCTATTTGGGTTCGGTTTTTTCGGGTTGGATTTTTCGGTTTTTGGGTTTTGGGTCGGTTTTTTTGGTTTTATGCACACCCCTATCGCTGACTGATCACTAAAGTATTAGAATGTCATCATGACACTAGCGGTAGCGGTACGACTCGATTATATCCACCACCAAGGTCACCTGTTTCGGAAACTCAATAATTTGAGTAAACTCCTTGTGGGACTCGAACTGAACCTTGTGGTCCTGAACTTTATCTCACCACCAAGATCTCGATAATGCCTTTGGCTTAATAATGCGAGTTTAATGATTACAAGAAAATCCCAAAATAATTAACATTTTAAAAGATGCAGATTTGACCATAAAAAAGTCAAGAATCTGATAATTAAACGGTGTCCTAACTTCCATCGTACAAATACACAGCACTTACATCGATAGCCCGTTTTGAATTGAACCGATCAAAGTATGTCAAAGATAGATAAGCCGTACGAAAATGAAACCCCAAAATTTCCCTCGTCTGCAACAAAAACCAAATCAATAAACTAGCGAACAATCAAGATTGAAAACTGAAAACCTGCAGGATTATCAAAAACACAAAGATTCATACACTGAAAATCCAATTAACAGCATCTAATCGAGCACATTTGAGCCAGTTTTCACTATCCTCATCATCGCAAACACACACGTAATCATTTGATTCAGCTTCTCGTTCGATCAACGAACGTATGTACTGATCGTCGTCTGATCCAGGTTGCGAAACCTTAGTTTTGACTTCGGTTAACGACGAGTCATCTTCTTCACACAAGAGATTTGGAAGAGAAAATGTGGCGTCGGAATTCATTTGTAAGGAAATAAATCTACAGAAGCAGAAGCAGAAGCAGAAGCAGAATCAATGAAGGATTTTTTGATGAATTTGTTGGATTGAGGAAATCTGGAGGAGGGGAAATGGCGCCAAACGGGGGAACTGGTGCGTAGGTAGCGATTTCTGTGCCGCCAAATGTTGGTTGTGAGATATATAGAAAAACTAGTGGACTCGTGGGGAGTTGGTTCTTTTTTTATTTTTCGGTTATTATTATTATTATTTTTTTTTAATTTTTTTCCCTCAAATGTGAAAGTCGATTTTAAGAATTTATACATATACTTTATAATAAATGAATATTTTAGTATGACACATGTAAAGTATCTGGATCATCTAAGGCTACAATAAATATTTTGTTTCCCCTCATTTACGTTCGTTTGTCTAATAAATGAACGAACACGAACAATAAAATCTGTTCATTTAGTTAAATAAACAACTATGAACAAATGTCATGTTTATTCATTTGTGTTCGTGAACGTTCGGTAACATGTTTGTTTACGGTCGTTTATGTTCGGTTAAGTTCATTTATTATATTTATTCATTAAATGTGTTGTTTATTTTTAATATTTATTTTAATACCATAATATTTAAGTTATTTTTAGTATAATACTATAATATTTTAATTTATATATTTATAAATGAATCTCCAATGCTTGAGATTCATAATGATGATTTTTATTGTTTAAATAATATGTATTCGTTAAAGTTCGTGAACAAGCTAAATTTCTTAATAAACGAATACAAACAAGAATTTTCTTTCGGTTAGCGTTCGTGAAAAAGTTAAAAGTTATGGGAACGAACACGAACAAGGGCGCATTCGTGTTCGTTCGGTTCGTTTACAGCCCTAGGATTATCTAAAAATAATTTTTTTGCCTCCCTTTCATATTTAATATTTGGGGTTATTGGATTTAAATACTTCCAATTTTGACCTATTGGCCGGCAATATTCCCAACTGAGAAAATGTTTACTGGCACTCCTAACTTTCAAAACATTTTCCATTGGCACTCCGAAACAGGTGCCACGTCATCAAAAAAATGTTGTTTTGGAGTGCCAATGGAAACTTTTTTGAATGTTGGGAGTGTCGGCAAACATTTCTTTAGTTGGGAGTATTGCCGGCCAAGAGGTTAAAGTTGGGAGTATTTAAATCCAATAACCCTTAATATTTGTATGTATCATTTTATTAAATTTTGCTTTTACACTTTCTTTCTCATATTAAAGACTAATGATTTTTTTAAAATTCATAAATAATATAATTAAATCATAAATTAATTCTGTCATTTTTCATAAACATATTTGAGAAAATATATATTATAATATTTAAAATAAATAATTTTGAAATTTATTTGTTTAACTATTGTAACACACAAGTTTTAGCCTAGATGATAAAATCTTTGTAATAAAACTTGTAACTTATATTTGTTTAACGGAAAATTTTACAACTTATTAACGCGTGGAGTATTTTATGGAAGGGGCTTACGTTACAAACTAATAAAAAATAGATCTAATCTCTAAATTATAGATATAAAATTAAAAATAATGAGTGGGATTTGAAAATAAAACAAGACCTAATTTCAAATAATTAAATTATAAGCATAAACTTTTTGACAATTTAAGACTATGGGAACATGTGGTACATGCAAGAGTGTCCACAAATCCAACGAATATTATATAACTAATACATGATGACTAGATATATAAATCAGTTTTATAACCAGATAGTAGACTATAAATATCATGTCCATCCTTATTCATCGTGGTCCGCATGCTAAAAAACAAATGTAAAGTAGGATTTCTACCAAATTAATTTTTCTCAATCATACTAATGTGCGCGTTATGCCTGACAAAATGGATGAGAAGGGTTGAGTTGAGTAACGAGTTAAAACGGATCGAAATGAGTTTTAGACAAAATCAGTTTGTGTTTAAATAAGTTGCTTTTAAAAAACATAAATTACTTGTGTTAAAATGAGTTGTAACAAAACAAATAGTTTATTTAAATAAGTTTTTAATAATTTCTCATTAAATATATTATTTATTATTATTGTTATTTATAGGGTTATTGGATTTTAATACTCCCAACTTTTACATATTGTCCGACAATACTCCCAACTGAGGAAATGTTTATTGACACCCCCAACTTTCAACATACTTTCTCGTGACACCCCCGGTTAACGAAATTCAAACAGTGTTAAGTTTTTGATGACGTGACACTGATTTTTCTACCTCACCTGCTGATTTGTCTTTTTTCCCCCTCTTTTTTGTTCTTTCTTTTAAACACATGGCACCTTATAGATAACCTAAAACCATAAGTCGATCATTTGATTCAATCATCAGAAATTGAAGCCCTAATTCTCTTCTCATCGTTCATTTCGTTCCACAGGCATTGATTTTTCACAACCCTAAAACCATAATCACCTTCAATTGCAGCAATCATGAGCTGAACTTCAAGTACTTCACAAAGCGTGAACAAAAACCCCAAAATCTTGAAGGTAGATTTGGATGGAAATATGTGCTGTAAACACGATTTGATTGTTGTTCGTCGTGTTGTGCAACACATGAATGCTCGAATTGGGCAGGAATTTTATGGATGCCCTTTATGGCCTGTAAGTTCCTGATTTCATTTTTCTCTTTTACATTTGAAGTTTCTAAATTCATATGCTGCTTTGTGTTATTGAATATGGATTGCAAATTTTTTTTTTTCTGGAAAGAAGATGTAGATACTAGATGTAGAGAGCATGAAAGTTGTATGACCAATCTTTTGCCAGAAAATCCTAAGAGTTATGATGTGATGAAGATGAGAAACTTAGAGTTAGAGAAGATGCTATTGACAGAAGAGAATAAACATTTGAAAGAAATGTTGCAGAAATCAAAGGCTGAATATAAGATAAGAAATGTTTTAGGTTTAGTAATTGTTGTCATTGGCATATGGTTGTTCTTTTATATGTAATAGCATAGGTGTTTCAAATGCAATTGTAATGTTACAAATGCAAATGTAATGTTTTGGGTTATGAATGAAAGCTATTGTTTTGGTTATTCATGGTTATTCTTTTATATGGTTTCATCTAAATTTTGACAGGATAGAAAAATGAAATTGAGAATACAAGTCTTAATAAACATTCAAAATAGACTTGAATACAACAATTTACCATAATGATCAAATGAACAACCCAAAATGACTTATATTTAATAGCCAAAATGACCAAACTAACAACCAAAATGCCTTAGAGTTAATAACCAAAATGACTTTAGACTAAACAACCAAAATGAGCAAACGAACAACCAAAATGACTAGAATAAACATCATTAAATATCATACTCTTGTTCCATGACCCCTTTCCCTTGACATTCCACGTCCTCTTCCTCTTTGACCTGACTGTTGACTCGTGCGATTGGCAGGTTGACTGTTTTCATGGCTGTTGACTTGACTGTTGAGTACGTGGGTGTTTGTTTGGGTCTGAATACATCTGAATGGGTCTGAATTTGAATGGTTCAGATTCAGACCGTTTGTTTCATTAAAAAATAACATGTCTGAATGGCCCCTAACCTCTGAATGAAGGTCTGAATCAACACAAGTCTGAATGGGAAAATTTTACTAGGGGTCGTTTATACCCTTTCATTTTTGCCCTAGATTCCTATCATTCCCTTCCAAACTCTCGTTTCATCCACAGCCCCTTCGACCCCATAGCTCCGTCGATCTCCGGCTGATCTCCGCCTCCCATCCCAGCCACCTGTCGAACTCCGGCTCCCATCCAGCCACCGTCGATCTCCGCCTCCCATCCAGCCACCCGTCGCCTCACACCCTCTGCTCCACAACGTCAGCTGCACCGAATCGAAGCCTCCACACCGTCGCCAGAAACCACCTGCACCGGAACCCTTGATCTGGTACTCTGTGTCTCTCTCTATCTTTAACCCATTCACAGACCACCTACACCATTGATTCTGGGTCTAAATATTTGATTGTTTGTGAGATTTTGCAAGTTTTCAATAAGGTTTTGTGTAGAATAATTGGGTCTTTTGTTATTGATGCTGAATATTTGACCACCTGTACGACACCCTCTGAATATTTGTTTCAGGTTATGGGTATGAATATTTGATGCTTTGTTTCAGGTTATTGATTTTTGGATTTGTAAGATGTTTTGTTTAAATGTAATATGTGGATTTACAAGATGCTTTTGTTTTTGATTTTATTGATTTTTGGATTTCTGGAAAATACAAAAAACCTTAAGGGTAAAATAGTCATTCTGTATATTCATTCAGATGTTCAACCAAACAGTCTTAACTGGTTCAGCACTTAATGGTTCAGACCCTCTTAACCATTCATACATCTTAACCATTCAGCACTTAATGATTCAGATGCTACCAAACGGCCCCTACATTGACTTAACTATATAACATATAAAACCATAAAGTATGTGTATATAGTAAGTAAAGTAATATTACAAAAATGTAATTTACCTTATGTTGAGTTGTTTTCCTAGGCCTTTCCATTGGTCTTTTAGCAAGAGGTTCAGAAGTGGACTTTGAAGTGCACTTCCTCTTGTTATGGCCCTTTCCCCCACAATTACCACAAGCCATCACAACACCATGCTTTGTAAGTCTCCTTGGTTTTTTAGGATCTTCATGTGGATCTCTTTTTCTATTCTTCTTTGGCCTACCAAGTGCTACTTTTATTGGTGGAGGATTTAATGGAAAATTTACAGCATGCCAATATTTTTCACTAGGCATTGGAGGAATGGTCCACTCATAAGACTTCTACGTTTCCTTGTGGTAACACTCATCAACAAACTCCTTAGCATTCTTACCTAAAAACCTAGCCATAGCACAAACATGTTTACATGGAATGCCTGTTAAATCCCATTTTTTGCTTGTGCAAGTCCTGCTCATCAAATCTACAGAAACATCATCAAACTCCCTAACTTGGAATACCTCGAATGATGAAGGATATACCTCACACTTATAAGCCCACTGTTTGTTCTTATCTACCTTCATTTGTATCCTAGGGGCATACATGAACATCTTTTTTCAACATTTCATACTTCTTATTGGTTAGTCTAGTCATTACTGAAAGCACTTAGGATTATGTTTAAGTAAATGCTCAACAACATCAGGATTTATGATCTTCATGTATTCAATAGCTTGATTGTAATCAACCTCACAATATGATTTACATGCTTCCCAAAATAGCTCCTTTAAATCCTCACCATTGAAAATTTTATGCCAGTTTGCATATATGTGTCTTGCATAGTTTATATGTTCAGCATTTGGCCATATCAAACACACGACATTTAACAATCCTGCATACAAGTTAACAGGTGTGTAAGTTCAGTATAACATCAATATTTGCATGACAAATAAATTTACCTTTTGTTGGTCAGAAATGAGTGACCCGTTACTTCCACCATCATTTATCTCTAAACATTTCAATAACTCGCTCATAAACCATTCCCAACTTTCAGTATTTTCACCCTCGACCACTGCCCATGCTAGGGGATACATTTGGTCATTAGCATCCCTCCCTATAGCAGTTAACAACATGCCACCAATTTTTGTCTTTAAGAAACAACCATCTAGGCACAATACTTTCCTTCAACCTGCCATAAAGCTCCTTTTGACTCCATCAAAACAAACAAATAATCTGAAAAAGGTTTTAATTTCTTGATCTCCAAACCTTGGTGGAGCTGGCACAGTTAAAAATTCAAATGTAGAAGTTGGATTTGCATTTCTTAAGCATGTCAAGTAACTTCCAAGTTTTCTATAGTGATCCTTCATGGAACCATAAAGCTTCTTATGTGCACATGTTTTTTGCTTTATAAGCCAACCACTTGCCAATTATTATCTTGTACATCTCCTTAACAAATCCTTGCATGTCTCTGGTAGACCAATTTGGCTTGGCTTGAAACAATGGCAAGAACTCAGATGCTATAAAATTAGCTGTCAACTGTCTATTTTTTGACATATTCCTTTGGCAAGTGTGCTTGTTCTTCACTATCTTAACCTTATAACAATCTTTCTGTTTATGATATGGACAAAAGATCTCGAATGGACATTCTTTCAAACATGTAACACCTACACAACCTTTCTTATTCTTATCACTCTTTGTAATGAAAAGATTCCTACAATTAGAAACTGCATATTTCCTAACAGCTTCTTTAAATGCCTCTCTAGTAGGGAAATTAATTCCAACAACCCATACAAACTCCTTCCAATATGGCTGTTCATCTACAGTTGGGACATGATGTGTGTACTTCTTGCCTCGAATGTCATCATCTTCACTGTCACTAAGAGATAAAACATCACCACCTGGTTCCTCATAACTACTATAACCACCAACATCACCTTCAATAATTTCAGCTTCTCTATTTCCCTTTAGACACTCCTCAACCAAAATCTTCTTAGATCTACTATCTTCCTCAGTAACTTTTTTAACAGCTTCAAGTGAATCTATAAACTCATCATCATCTTTATCTGAACCATATGGGCTTACTTCTTCAATTTCATCATCATCTGACCCAGATCCTTCAACTTCATAAGTACTATCATCACAATCTGAATCTCCCGATCAAAACCATTCTTATCAGTTGGTGATATTGGAAGTCTTCTAGCAGCAGACTTAGTAAAAACCTTAAACTGGTGAACTAGGACTTCCACATACTTTATCAGTAACTATAGTTGGTGGTGTTGGAAGTCTTCTAGCTACAGACTTAGTAATGCCACGTACTGGTGGACTACAAGATTGGGCTTCTGAATGGGCTTGGGCTAATGGTGTAGTCGGCTTCTTCTCAGGTCCGGTTGTTAATGGAGAAGGTTGTACTTCTAGAAATACAGGTTCTGGAAGTGGTCCCTGATGAACATGCACATCAACAAAAGGCCATAAATGAACCTTTCCAGCCATTTCACTAACTTCTTTATCCCTTACTAACTTCTTCATGACTGTATGTACATTATTCAGCCAATAGATATCAAAATTCTTGGTTTTGTAATGACCAGTTTCCATTACATAGTCAACAAGCTCAAGGAAAGAAAGTTTATCAATATCAATCATGAACAATTTCATTTCACCTCCAACATAATTAAAGTGGGGATGAACTGCATGGATAGAACCTCCATACCAGAGCTTGATGTTAATTTCTATCATCAGATTAGCCTTTCAAATTAGGGCTTCGAATATCAACGAAGAGGACGTTGTGTCTTCAATTTGACCCGTCTTCAATTTGATCAGAGCTTCTATGATAGGAATTAGAGCTTTGTAATGTTCTTTTGTGGAGAGAATGAGGGAATAAGGTGCCATGTGTGTAAAAGAAGGAACAAAAAAGAGGGAAAAAAAAGACAAATCAACATGTGAGGTGGAAAAATCAGTGACACGTCATCCAAAAGATAACACCGTTTGAATTTCGTTAACCGGGGAGTGCCACGAGAAAGTATGTTGAAAGTTGGGGGTGTCAATAAACATTTCCTCAGTTGGGAGTATTGCAGGCCAATATGTGGAAGTTAGGAGTATTAAAATGCAATAACCTTTATTTTTACCCTTTTAGTGATTTTAAATATAAGAAGTAAGATGTCAAAGGTAAGTGTATTTTCATAATTTAATAGGTAAGCATGATAACCAATCATGTCTTGTTCTAGTGGTAAGATGGAAGTATTGAGAAAGTGATATAAGACCCAGGTCTTGGGTTCAGTCCTTGATCCCACCCAGTATTACCGGCCTTCCACCGTGGTGCTAGGGGCTTCGTCCGTCTAAACTAGTGGCCAACTCGAACATCTTTTAGCTATTGGAGGCCACGTACAAAGTACCCAACAGTTGATTAGTTCGGCATTATAAAAAGGTAAGCACAATGTAAAATGATAAACAATTAGGGTATTAACTTTTTTGTTCGTTATTGCTTTTAATAACATATTTATGTGTGTATATATATGTTGGGAATTCTAGGTTACTTTTTGTCTAATCAATTTCAATTAATCGCATTAATTGAAAAATCAGTTTTCATAAAACCAGATTAAACTATCAGATCAGATCTGACACAGCGGAAGCATTTAAATTTTATAACCTTTCGATTCGTAATCGAAACAATTCCCAAATCAGGATCCAGTTACAAATCGTTTAAACAACAATTAAATTAAATAACACAACCATAGGGGGTTTTAGAAATCGACCTTTACGAAGCGTTTCCAAATCCACACGATGGATTGGCAATGGTCTCTCTAGTTGACTCACTACGATCACCCGAGTCTGGATCTCGTCCTACGAAACTCCGGATTGGACCAAAACAGATTTTGGCTCGGCTCGGCTCGCGGTTCGACACACGGTTCGGCTAGGTGGCCTTGACTCGGCCTGGCTCAGGCAAGGTAGCCCTCCTACGGCTCCTCTTGGCCCCTCGACTTGGCTCGATGGCAGCCCGGCGCTGCCCCTTGGTGCGGCCTGCTTGCAGCCCGGTCTCGGCTCGGTGGTGGTGGTTTGTGGTAGCCCAAAAACCACACAAAATGGTGGTGGTCGGCGACGGCTACTAGGGTTTTGGGAGAAGGAGAGTGAGTGAAAGAGTGGTGGTCAAATGTGGAGATTTGATCTAGATTAAATAGTTAAATTAGATCCACATTTTTAGGATTTAGGAATTACCAATTCAAAATTGGAATTCCCACCACTTATTTCATAGTTAATTCAAATTAAACTCTTTTAATTTGATTAAACTATTTTAGTAATTCAACCATTTAATTACTACTCTCCAATATTACTAACTAACAATTAGTTAGTAGCATTTAATTAAATGTTTAAAGTTTAACTAAATGTCAATTTGTCATAATTAACATTTAACTAACAATCCCTTATAATAAAGTTCAAAACTTTATTTGTTTAATGAATTAATTATCTCTATAATTAATTCCCACCGATTAATTATTTCACAAATAATAAAATCACCAAATCCTTAAACCCGATTGTTTGTGATCGTATATGATGTTTAACAATTAAACATTAATTCGTTGCCTTCCAAAGTGTAACTCTTTGGATCATACCTTTCATAGTAACGTTGAACTTATTGTTAATCGGACATCCAATATCCAACAATATATGTTTTATAAACACTTCCAAAATCTCTAAAATTATGATTTTTGATCCCCTTAGTCAGGACAGGGTTTTTTTAGCGATGGATTTCTAAGTAATGAAGATATTGTAGTACCGAACACCAGAATCGTACCAAACCAATACTGTACTGGTAGATTCGGTGCACGCAGATTCGGTACTGGTAGTGGTACTTGATTTTCTCATATTTTGATATCGATACTAACTTGTATTGGTTCCAGTAAAGTACGAAAAATCTCGAATTGGTATCGGTACCAGAATATACATAGTTTTTTTTTGAATTTGACTATTTACAAATCTAGTGTAGTTGAAAAAAATTTTATAATAATGCATTTAAACCTAATTATTATTTAATTATTAAATATAAAAACTACTACAAAAATCTAATGGCCGATGCATTCGTATTCTTCTATTTGTAATTTCTAGTTTTGTAAACTTGATTTTTCCTATGATGTGTTCATATGATGCATTTATATTCTTAGATTTTAAAATTTTTTTCTTATAATTATGAGATTATATCATCAATAATTCAAAGCCTAATATTCTTCAACTTCATTACAACAAAAATGTTTAAAAAAGGGTACAAACCGGTAAAGTATCAAAAATACCGATACCAGTATCGATACCCACTATTTTGGAATTTCAGTACGGTATTGGTATGTTACTGATCTCATCATTACTTTTAAGTTTGAGCTATGAAACACATAGAACAAACAAATGCAATTTGTCAAAAGATTTGGGTGATTATTAAAAAGAGGCAATTAAATACATCCCGCTATAAACTTCATAAATTACATATATGCCCGACTTAAAAAATAAATTACATATATCACTTATATAACCCTTTATATTACATATATCCCATTATCTAAAGTTTAAATTACATACATACATGTATTTAAAAAAGGAAAATTATAAAAGAAGAGAATATATGTAATCTAACTTTTGGCTTATGTATACATGTAATTGAAGTTTTAAATAAGAGAATATATGTAATTATTCCTATTAAAATGATTTATTGACTTGTGCCAAAATTCTACATTGAAACCTAATTATTAAGAATATACTAAAATAATGTTTGACTTGCACTAGCAAATAAAAACATAATTATATTTAATCATATATTATATCTACTTACATATAAGTTTTTAATTTACACATCAGTCGATTGGTTGACATCTTTAATGTTAAATGCTTAAAATACTACCGCGCCACCACGTGAGAGACTGTCATGACCACTCTAAAATTCTCTCACTTAGGGCTGTAAACGAACCGAACGAACATGAACGAGCCCTTGTTCATGTTCGTTCGTTTAACTTTTAACTTGTTCACGAACGGTTCACGAACGCTTACCGAACGAAAATTCTTGTTCGTGTTCGTTCATTAAGGATTTAACTTGTTCACGAACGGTTCACGAACGCTAACGAACACATATTATTTAAACAATAAAAATCAATATTTTTAATCTCAAGCAATGAAGATAATCATTTATAAATATATAAATTAAGATATTATAGTATTAAACTAAAAATAACTTTAAGTATTATGGTATTAAACTAAAAATTAAAAATAAACAACAAATTTAATGAATAAATATAAATGAACTTAACCGAACATAAACGAAAGTAAACGAACATGTTACCGAACGTTCACGAACACAAATGAATGAACACGACCTCTGTTCATGTTCGTTCATTTAACTAAACGAACGGAATTTCTTGTTCGTGTCCGTTCGTTTATTAAACGAACGAACATAAACGAACATCCTGCCGAACGGTTCACGAACTGTTCGCCGAACGTTCGGTTCGTTTACAGCCCTACTCTCACTCTATGCAAGTCTCCTCTCTCCCTCCCTCACTCTAAAAATTATGTTGTGAACACTCCTCGCTTCTCGCCCATCGTCTCCTCCCATATGAATGAAGGTGGTGAGGTGGTGTTCATGTAGCATCAACGTTCTCTTCACATGTGCTCACATTAACTCACTATACCTTTTTTCTTAAGAGTGTTTAGGAATCTAAACAAATCAAGTTGACTCGTGAGCTATTTAAAATCTGATCATTAAAAGCTCTAAATAGCCAAATCTAAACAAGCTTGAGTCCGATCCATGCTAGCACCCTGAAATTATTTCTCTTTTAGTTATCGAGCTCGAGCGGCTTGTGATTTTAACAACATTTTTATTTAAATAAAATTTGTTCATTAAATAAGTATATATTTAACCAAATCATTATTTATATATATAAATTTATGATAAACAAATCAATAATATATGTTATATATGAAAAGTATAATTATACATGTATATAAATTAAAAAATAAATTAATTAATTAAATAGTTATATAATAATTTAGTAAATAAGTCAAACCAAACTTGAATTATGTCTCTTTTACCTCATTACACATATATACAACGATCAGGGTTGTGTAACTGGTCAAGCAACTCAAGCAATAAATTAGAGCCTCTAAAATCCTAGGGCTCATAATTCATGCAAAACTTTTCATCCATAATAAGTTTTAGTTATAAGACGTGAGTTTCGAATAATCCATATATTAGGATATGATGGATTGCCTTCCAATTAACACAAGCAAAGAATAAAAAAAAGAGTTTATACTATTATCTTAGAAAAGAAGACCCTTTAAATTTTAGTTTGATTAGGGTCTCAAAACCAGTTGAGCCGACTTTCTCAACAATACAATAAGAAAATTTGTTATTACATACAGTAAAAAGAAAAAAAAATGTCGTAACTAGCCAAGGTATCCCATGTAAATTAGGTTTAAAATTAGGACAATCAGATGATTCTAACAAGATATAAATAATAATTACTAAAATAATGTGACATCTAGATTTTGTTAAGTTATTTATGGGATTGTATGCTGTTCAAAAAAAAAAATAAAAATGGGATTGTATATTTTTAAAAATCAATATTTTAATAAAATTGATCGAAATGATGTTTCATTAACAATATATTATTTGTAGCTTTAAGACAAGACATGAAAAGAAAGGATGGGGAAGGATGTATTTGTCATAGGATTAAAGATATGACATAATAATGGTTTGTTGCAAATATCCAACACGCCCTCTCATTCCCTTTTCAATTATTTAGTATTTTCTTTTTATAACAGGCATCTATGTTTTTTCCCCCTTGAAATAACACACAAAACATTTATTAAAATATTTAAATAAATAACTAAATATACCAGTAAAGTCTCATTAGATGTTAAACATTATATTTTTTGTTCTTAACTAATTAGATTTGAGTTGTATAAGTTTGATTTTGGTTTATTAGATTTGATTTTGTATTTTGAACGTAGATATTCTTATAGTTTTATTTTTTTTTTGTTCACTATACAAGATTTGCGTTTTGTATATCGATCTTAATTATAGTTAAGTAACAAACCTACAAATTTAAAGATATTATTTGTTGATATTATTCAAATCCATATTTATTAACGTATGTAGAAAAAAAGTTTTTCTTAGTAATTAAACAAATTATTTAATAATCTTATAGGAGATTTATTATTAATTATATTTGTTATTAACCATATTTCTTTAGTGAATGAGTTGTATCTTTTGCTTCAACTATAATGCTAAACCTAA
Source organism: Mikania micrantha (assembly GCA_009363875.1). Lineage (NCBI taxonomy): Eukaryota > Viridiplantae > Streptophyta > Magnoliopsida > Asterales > Asteraceae > Mikania > Mikania micrantha. The sequence goes on from CM018685.1 coordinate 42,225,897, forward strand.
AAGGTTATGTAATTGCTCTATTTCTTTTTAGTTTCTGTTATATCTATTAGTCTATTACATACCAAGTGTATCATTGGTGCATACGAGTGTATTTTATCTATTTTGTATAAGTGTATTGAGCGGCAAAACCCGATATGATCTAAAACACAACATGATCACAATACAAAACGATCAAGTTTTGGAGGACTAATCTATCTTATATAACAAATGAATGTTTTTTTTGCCACATGTCATTCAATAAGGAATGTTATGATTCATTTTCCCGCCTTAAATTTAGAGCATTAATCATTTGTTAACATTCATTTATTAATAGTAATAATTAACAAATTTGAACATTTGTTACAATAATTTATTTTCTTAAAATAAAAAAAAATCCAAGTGTTCATTCTTAGTTTTTAATATGTATTAACTTTAATTGTAATTCAAGTTCATTTAGCTACGATAACAAAATAATTTATATGATAATTTATATTTTAACAAAGTTAGTATTTATCAATTATATAAAAACGTTAATACATATTCAAATACAATATATTTATGAGTTAACTTAACAAAATTTATTATCATCACTTTAAAGTTTATTTCTTTAATGATTTATTTTAATGATTCTAAGTATTAACAATTTAAATTGTATTTTTATTCAACTTATGCAATACATATGTTATTTAACTATTGTGATGCATATGTTTTCTAAAGACATAATTTTTTTATTGTAAATTATATAACATTTTATTTATGAAGCATGTGTAACACACGGGATCTAACCTAGTATAACTAATATATTGAACATATAAAACCAAAAACAACCTTTTATTAGACGCGCAACTAGTTAACTTGCTTAAATCTAAGGGTTCTAAAAACCTCATATATAGATTTTAGATAAAAATTCTTTAAAATTAGTTTCCTACTTTTCACATTTTGAATGAAATTAATTAACTCTCTTGAGTTTGTAACATTTTTAAAACTAAATAACTCGTGTTGATGTTCAAGTGGTCTAACACGATTTACATTTATGTTATATATACATATTTGTTTATGAGTGTGTATGTTATATAAGTCAAATTAAAATATTCATGAGAAACACAGGAGTGATTATAACCACAAAACAAAAGAAAATCAATGACTTGATTGAGACATTGACAATTTTATAGTGACAACTAGTTATTACGGTGGAAGGACAAAATAAAAATAAACATAATTCCTAAACATTTTCTCTATTATTTCTAAATGGTTAGTATGTTTATTTCATTATCATTTTTTTTTAAATATATTATAACATCAAGAATCTTATAAGTCTTTAATTAGTATAATATTGACTTAAATAAATAAAAAAAAAATTTACGGTGAAAGGACAAAATGAAATTAGACATAATTCCTAACATTTACCCCTAAACAAATTTCTAAATGCATACTACGTTTATAAATTTATTATTTAAAAAGAAATATATTACAATATCAAGAACCTTATCTTGATAAATAAAAAAAAAAAAATTAAACGTTGATATATTAGTGATTATGTATATAGGGTATGGATAATTTGAAACCACTTTTATTTGTGAAAACCCAGAAAACCTCATGTAAAACATACGTAACAAAAAAAAATTGTAAAACATACGTAAAAACATAAAAAAATTCCGTCAGATCTGATGCAGTGTTACATATATTTTACAACGTAAAAAAATTTTATAAAATATTTTTTTTAAAAATATTTCTTCGGCGCTTTTTTTATTTTTTTTATAAAAATGTGCCCAATAATGTTACAAACCTGTAAAAAAAATTTCAAAACAAAAATACGATTATTTTACATGAGTTTTCAAGGTTTTCTCACTAAAATAAGGTTTTCATTTTATTAATCCCCTATGTATATAAACTAATTTCAATGATGCACGATATATATGATCATAAAGATACGTCTAACGAATAAGATTAATATCAAATGAGGACTGGTTTAATGGTCAAGCAACCCAATCAATAGTTTAAGGTCTCAAATAATATATATAGAGCCCCCAATTTATAAAATATATATACAAGAAAGATGCAAATAAAAGATCATTTTCTTATATTCGCGAATGATTTATAGTGAAGGGCCCTTTATTTCTATTTCGTACATTACGTCAAAATAGTTGAGCTGACCTGTATTTAATAGAATACTTGTAAATCTTAACCTAATCTAGGAATGCAAGATCCTTCATATAAAAAATAATATAACAAATTAGAAAAAAAGAAACACTTTTTACATTTTTTAACGTCAAATTTTTGACCCGAATTATAAATCCTTAAACACAGCCTGGAAGATAGACCAAAAAGATTGTTACAAGATACAAAAAATACTATTTTAATAATAATAATAATAATAATAATAATAATAATAATAATAATAATTAATTAAGAATGAATATGTGATCTTTACGAAGCACGTGAGCAGGGAATACATGATGGGGGTTGATTAGTTGGGAGCGTTATCACGTGTTAATTTGGGTCACACTGACGCTCCTCGTTTATCCTTTTCACGTCTCTTTTGTATTAATTGATTAAAAAATTCTTAGTTGATTCCAAGTGCTTGAAGGAAATATAAAAAATAAAATAAAAAAAAAAAAGATAATCTACTCTAGACTTCACTTTGTTTTTATGTATTTAAGTCATCATAAACATGCTTTCTAATCAAATATGATGTTTTATTTGACAACTTACTTTAATAAAAAGATTATTATTAAAAATAAATCTTTAATTTATAATTCATTTTGACAGGGGTGGTTTAATAATTTTGGAGGCTTCAAACGAACTTAAAACTTGGGAACCTATTGATATTATCTATTGGTTTAGTTCAAAATCTAATTTTTGGCCTCTGATTCATACCATTGATTTCAGTTTGGCATTTATATCTAGTTTTTTAAGCAAAACTAAAGCAACAAAAATCAATGAGACGAAGCAATATGGCTATTGACTACAAAAATACAAAAGAGGATGATTGGATAAGTCTGCAATCACAATAAATTCAAAATGAGGATGCTTTGTCGAGATTTGTATACTTAAGAGTGAAGTACATATAATTAAATTAACCATAACGGTTCTCTAGTCTCTATCCAGATGAGACAACACTTGATTTTCTCAAAGTAGGAGGAAGATTGATCGGTTAGATTTGCCCTCTTTTACCGACTACTTTTCTACCATTTTCTTTTACTGTATTTATTGTTTTTTTAACTGTATTTTTTTGAACATTCATTTAAGCCAAAGTAAGAAATCAAAGTAAAAGTGAAAAGGATATTAGCTTAGAGAAAATATTAGTAAAGAAAACTATGCATTCCGGAAATAATGGAAAATGATAAAGAGTTCCTTTTATTTTTCTAGATTAACAAAATTAGTCTAATTATACATATATAATTCTTTTAAAGAAGGCCCTAATTTTCGGGTGGCTCCAAGCAGAGGTGGGCATCGAAACTGGTTTCAAACCCGAACCCGGGGTTCAACCCGGAACAGGACCCGGTTCCAACCCGGCAGAACCCACCGGTTCCTAACCGGTTTCCATTTTAAATTTCTTAGCCGGTTCCAAACCGGGTTCAACCCGAACCGGTTCCAACCCGGTTCACCCAAACCGGTTTCAACCCGGTTTTGACCGTTTGAACAAAAAAATCGATTTCTAGCCGTTGAACTAGCCGTTTGGACCAATTTTTAGCCCTTTTTTTGATGTTTTTGGGTCCAAAAATTAGCATAAATTGTTGTGGCTTGGTTTAGTTTGATTCCACACTTGAAAACGAACATTCTAAGCCAAAAATGCTCTCGTTTCGTATACCCGACTGCTTTACTCTCTTTGTTTCGCGATACATTTTTATTACACTAGTATTTTAAACAAGTATAACCTTGTTAACGCAATGGCTCACTCTACATCTTCAGTCGGTCAAGGTTCTAACGCCGAAGTTACAGTTGTCCGTGTTCTTACGCATAGTAGGAACATGGAAATATGGTGTAACTGGGATTTAGTTGAGATGAATGATGGGTCTCAAAAGGCTCGTTACAAGTATTGTGGTATGCTTCTTGCAAAAGAATCAAACACGAGTTTGAAGAAACATATTACCAAACCATTTTGCAAGGCGTTGAAGAATGATCCAGAAAGTCAACAAACACAAATCAGTAATAATGGTGGAATTTTTCACTACAACGTAGACGAGGTTCGTGATAGAATGACAAAGTTCGTGATTCAAGAGGCGTTGCCGTTTGGACATTTCGACAACCCTCGTTTAACAAACATGATTCGAGATACGCTTCAGCCTCGTTATAATCATGTAAGTCAAAGGACGCTAAGGCGTCATTGTTTAAAAATGTGGAACAACGCAAAAAAGATTTGATCTTATTTTTTGAAAAACTAAACACTGGTGTAAACTTAACTACAGACGTTTGGTCTGCACCACATGGTTTACCGGAATTGTATATTTGCGTCACTGCCCATTGGGTAGATCCCGGTTCGTGGCAAATGATGAAACGTACGATTGCGTTTGAACTTTTCCCGTATCAACATACGGCTGAACTTTTAAAATGTTTGAAAGTGCTTTAAAACAAAGAGCAACTTTACAATCATATCATGCCAATCTTTATGAAGGTGGTTACGCCGAACAATTTTCGGACTTGGCTTGGGAGAATATTCAAGATTTAACTGATTTTCTTGAAGCTTTTAAAACCGCCACTACAAAATTATCAGGGGTTTATTATCCTACTAGTCCATTGGTGTTACCAGAATTGTATTTGATGATGTCAAATTTAAAAAATTTTGAAATGAAAAACCAAATGTTTGAAGAAATGATAAAACCAATGAAAGTCAAATTAAAGAAATATTTTAAAGATTTACCACCCGTGTTTACTTGTGCCGCTGCTTTAAACCCAATTTTGAATGTTACGGGGGTTGAATGTTTGATAGACGAAATAAATGATAATTTGGATATTCATGAAGAAGATCCAAATTTTTCAAATGATGCAAAAAAAAGTTTTCAAAATAGTTTACAAAGTATGTATGAATTTTATTTAATTAAATATGGTCCTAATATAAACATACGTACGAGCACGAACGCATCAAGCTTGAGTAGTAGACCTTGTGATCCACTTCTTAGTTTATTTAATACCGTTCGTAATGAAACGGCAAAACGACAAAGGGGTAACACCCCTTCAAGTGAGCTCGGAAGGTATAGTGGAACAGATTTTGTTTCCACTTTTCAATCCGAGGATTATCACAATTTAGACCTTTTGTCATGGTGGAAAGGAAAGGAATCCGATTATCCGATTCTACCCACTATGGCACGCGATTTACTAACCATCCAAGCTTCTACGGTAGCTTCAGAATCTGCGTTTTCTCTAAGTGGCAGGGTATTGTCTTTACGAAGAACAAGACTTACTCCGGAATCAGTAGAGATGTGTATTTGCTTAAAAGATCACTTGGACGCGATCGATCGAATTCAAAACATAACAAACCTCGAAGATGAAATCGAACTTGAAACAAGGGTACACGAAGAGGAGGTGGAAGAAGGATTATCTCCTGACATATTCGATGAAGAACTTACACAAGAAGCTCGCGCTCGTAAACGTACGCAAACGCAAACGGGAACGAGCACGGAATAAAACACATGTTCTCAAGTTATTGTATTTGTATTTATCTTCTTAAGTTGTATGTCTTTTTTTTTAAATAATTAAAAGAGAAATAAATGTTAAATATGTTATTTTTATTTTTATGTTATGTATGTAATTTATTGTAAAATTATTAGAAATAATAATGAATTTTTTTAATATAATTATTTTTTTATTCATGTTCTTAAATCAAGTATTTTTTTATTATTTATGTATGTCTTTTTTTTAAATAATTGAAATATAAATAAATGTATTAAAAGTTAATTTTATTTTTAAGTTATGTATGTAATTTATTGTAAATTATTAGAAATAATAATGAATTTTTTTAATATTATTTTCTTTTTATTTATGTATTCACAACATTTAAAAAAGAAAATTTAAACCGAACCCGGTTTGAACCCGGTAGGTGTACCAGGTTTTGGACCCGACCCTACCCTACCCGGTTTTACCGGTTCTAGATCTAGAATTATGAAACCGGTTCCAAACCGGTTTGGGTTCACCTCAAAACCGGTTCCACCGAACCCGGTACACTTTGAACCCGGTTTTGAACCCGGTTTGCCCACCTCTAGCTCCAAGCCCAGGCTTCACCCCACATAAGGGAAAGGCCGGCCCAACATTTAGAGATGTTGGTGCCTTGGTGGAATACCTTAGACATGGGCAAAAAAACCGTTCCCTATCCAAAACCGGTTTATAAATTGGTATTTGACACCCCTCAAACCGGTTTCATCCAAAACGGTCCGAACCGCCGGTTTGTGATAGGTTCGACATCTCATCTCACAAACCGGTTTCAACCCCTCCAAACCGGTTTTAACCCTATCCAAACCGGTTCTATAGGTTTGACATCTTCATCTCCCAAACCGGTTTTCACCCAAACTGGTTTTGACCATCAGTTGACCAAACCGAATCGGTTCTCAAACCGAATTGGCCGAATCGTTCTCAAACCGAACCGGTTTGAATAAAAAACCGGTTTGTGCAATCCTAGAATACCTCTTGACACGGCAAGTGTCAAAATCGAAATTTAGTTGCAAATAAATAGGTTTCTTTCACTACCTAAAAATTAATGTTGCCTTCGCTAAGATGGCTAACACATGGATTGTTGTTGAGTGGACATCCGGGTTTGAATCATGTGGCCTTTAACTTTATATTTTTGTTTTATGTTCTTTGTTTTTCCTTTCTCCTTTCGACATTTTATATTTTTTTATTAAAAAAAGTTTTTAAAATTGTTATGCTACAAGGTACATGATATAATAATATAATATGCTTTTATTAATCGTATTATTTCTCCTAAACACTGGGGTGTTAATCATAAAACTCCGTCACATAGCGTGGACAAAAAAACTCGGTGTCTAATAATAATAAAAGTATAGCAAAAAATAAATAAAATAAAATTAAATAATATGAATTAAGTATAGTTAATAAAGTACATAAAGTGTTCACAAAAATTTTAAGCTCTTCACGCATATAATTTTAAAATAAATTTAACTTTAGTTAAACAAATCTCGAAACTATATACAAATAATATATTAAAAAATAAACTAAAACTCCAATTTTACTAACCTGATTCCAAGTATGGTGTATACTTTGCTAGAGTATATAATCAATGATTCACCATATTTCGAGATAGAACAATACTAGGTGCAAAATAGAGGTCTACAGATCGGTTGAGATTCCAAACCGAACCAACGGAAATGATTCTGGACATTGGTTTCTAACCTGGTTCAAGAGAAAAAGTTTTTCGCTTTGTAAGTGGTTCCGATAAAATATAATAGCCTAACCGATGGAACCGGATTGGCTTATTTTGAGGTGTGTTTGAGCTCTAAATTGGTTCTCTTGGAAAAGGTTTATAAAAATAAAACATTAAAAAATAAACATAAAATTCTTTTTTGATAGCTAAGAGTTGAGTTCAAAAGAAAACGCTAATAAAGTGTTGCTTCAGTAAGGTCAAGGATTTGAGCCTTGTAAAAAACAGTGTAGTAAAAAAAATTTTCAAGAAGTTTTTTTTTTATTTAATTTTAGAAATAATAAAAGTGTAGGCAAGCTTTTCGTTAGATATAGGGAAAGATCTATTGTTTATCACCTCTTCTTCATGTATTTGCCACTGGCCAATATTTGCCTTATGAGTTGTAATGTAAATGTACAATTTTGGTTTATCATGCAAAACAATCCAAACATCGGTGGTTAAGTTTACTTTATGTTGTAAATTTTAGAAAGATAAAATTAATTCTTATTTTTCTATTCATTCCATACATCTAAACATTAATCGTGTATACTAGTATTACAACTTATGTTAGACTGTTAGTATAACAAGCTTAAAGAGTTTGTTGAATCAACCTTGTTTAAGCCAGATTTGTTGAAGTTGTTTAACGATTAACTTTCTTGAATCATGAACTTTGTCATCTGACAGATCATATTTTAAGTAATTTAAAATAACAATGTTATTTCTCTTTTGTTGTTTGATCGGGACCTTGATTTTTCCTTGCCTTGCAATATTTGGACTATAAGTTCTCAAAGTTAAAACTCTTACATTATGACATATGAATAATATTTGATATTTCATATAACTCAAACTTCTAAAAAATTCCTTGTTCCTCATTGTTGTTAAAATCCTTACATTGGTAGCATTGCTTAAGGATGCACTAACATCTAGAGGTGCGTAAATCGGGTTTTTTTGGAACCAGTTCCGGTTTCAACCGGTTCCAGTTCCGGTCAACAAAGTGAAGACCCGGTTCCGGTTCGGGGTTTCGGTCGTTTTTTACCGGTTCCGGCTCGGGTTTTGGCCGGGTATAGGTGGAACCAGTTCCTGTTTTTCCGGTTCTGGTTCTAATTTGTCTGAAAAGCCGGACCCGTTTGTACTCACCGGTTCGGGTTGTCGGTTCTGGGTCCGGTTTTTTTGCCCACCTCTACCAACATCAATGAATGAATGAGATTGAGTACTTTTAAAAGCCATATCCTTAGTTTGAGGTTTTGTGTACGAGAGCATTTTTCGTGTTTTTGAGTTTTGTGATCATACCAATATATCTAGTATATATTTATACTAACACATATGAGTACAAAATGCTCCACAAAATTGAAAAATGAAAAAAAAAAATAGTCAAAAACATGTTCAAACGGTCATAGGTAATTTAAAAACTGTCAACATCTCAAATGGTGGTTCTCGAACCGGTTCTTTTCCGTTTGGTTCCTGAGCGTTTTGATTGTTTTGTGGAGTTTTGGGTTGGTTTGAGGTTCCAAACTGGCTTTGGTTCAATTTGTCGTTTTGCAAACGTTTTTTGCCCTTCATCTAGAGGTGGCGAAAAAAAGGTTCCTGAACCGGAACCGACAACCCGAACAAAAACCGGTGGCTACAAGCGGTTTTGGATTCTCGGAGAAATTGTAACCGAAAAAACCGGAACTGGTTCCACCTTTACTCGGCCAAAAACCCAAACCAGATATTAACTTTGTTAACCGGATCCGTTTGGAACCAGAACTGGTTTTAGAACCAGGATCCGAACTGGTTCTAAAAAAACCCGGTTTGGCCACCTCTGCCTTCATCTAATGCAAGACAAAGAAGTAAAAATGTGTAGCATATTGAGCTTTCAAAATTCAGACTCAGACCAATGGGTTCTGGGCGGGCCCTTATTGGTTCGGTAAGTTTATGGGCCTTCACATCGGAATGTCTTTGCTAAGATCACTGCTTAAAAGACTTTAGTTTGATATAACTAGTAGGGCCTTTTACTTTTAGTTTATTAGGCCTTTTGCTTAATTTGGCACATCAATTGCGTAATGATGGAAACTTGGAAACAGTAAACTGCACTTTCACGCTAAACCCACCAGACAATCGTTAAGTTTAGAGGTGGGCAACCTTTTTGAACCGGTTCCTGTTAACAAAGTCAATAACCGGTTCTGGTTTTTTACCGGTTCCAACCGGTTTTTGACCGGTTTCGGTTCGGGTTTTCTCGGGTAAAGGTGGAACTGGGTCTGTTTTTTCCGGTTCCGGTTCTGATTTCTCTAAGAATCCGGAACCGCCTGTACTCACCGGTTCAGGTGCGAACGGTTCCGGTTCCAGTTCAGGTTGTCATTTCCAGGTTTTTTGCCCACCTCTAGTTAAGCTTATAAGCAGTCGTCAAGCAGAGGTTAACAAAAATGACCGAATTTCAAAACTGTAAAAAAAAAGAATAAAAACAAATCAAAACAAAACAAAGGGATTCAAAACTGGTTCCTACCCGGTCAACAACAGAACCGATTAGGACCCATAAAAATTGTTGATACCAACGTGATTCTCCCTTTCTTTCCTTCTTCTAATTCCAACCCAACCCAAACTGGTTCCAATCGACCTGTTTGGGGACCGGTTACAGCTGTTATTTGAAAAAAAAAATACATTTCTAGTTGTTGGAAACAACATTATAGACGTATTTTTACCCCATTATGACGGTTTTTCATTTTTATATGGACCAATTTGTTCTCCAACATAGTATAAATATGTATTGAATAGATTTTTGTATTTGTTCTACTCTCATACTACATTAGTATGGGTCAAATACAATCTTTTGTTAGTTAAGGTTCCAACATGAGACCGTATGATTGTTCGGGTTACTTTTTTATAATTAATAGTAACTTGAAAGTTTGTTTTAATTGGGATATGGTTGAACTACGTACTTCAATTCAAAAGGCCCATTGCAAGTTTTGTAATGTTTTTTTTTGACAAAAGAGTCAAATGCAACAATGAGAAATCACATTGATAAATATTGCAAAGCAAATAAATCAAATTCGGAGTTCGTACAAATACAATTGGGGGGGGGGGTGACGATAGGATAAGTATATATGATATAAATGTTGTTCGGCCAACAAACGAGCTCTAGAGGTGTATTGGAAATACTTTTATATCCACTATAAGTCTCGAAAATTATCACAATATTGATATTTTGGTCTGACTAAAGGAAAAGATTCATAGCTTTCAATTTTATCCGATACGGCTTATGATTACCGTCCAAACATCTATGGTAGGGTTTTATCGATACAAAGAATAAGACTCACTTCGGAGTCGGCGAATATGAGCATTTGCTTAAAGAATCACTCAAGACACAAACGAACATTTGCAAGATGAAACAAATTTTGAAGACAAAATAATGTTTGAAACAAAAGTATACGATGAAGAGATAATGTAAACTACTAAGACGGTAAAGATGAGTCCTAAAATAAAAATAGAGATGTATTAGTTTGTAAAATATAGTATTTTTAGCAAATTTGTTTTATTTTAACTGTAATAATAAAAAAATGGGCATCATCATCAACGTTTTTTTTGTCTCTCTCTCTCTCTTTTTTTTTTTTTTCCTTTTTTTTTTCTGGATGTTTAATTAATTGAAATCGTAGTTGTTGCTTGGAGTTTAGTTTTCGTCAACGTTGTTGCGTGATTCTTCGATCGTAACCAATGAAAGAACCTAAATCTCCTCATCTTTCTCTCTATTTGCAGTGTGACGCATATAATGAATTTATGTATTGGCCCTTTGGGACAAAAGCAAATTTATACTAATTTTAACATTGTTTTACTTAATTATTATGAAAATAAAGTTAAAAACGTGGGTTGGTCGGTTAATCAGACATCATGAGCTGTGAGTCTTATTGCAATCAACATCTCTATTTCCTACCAGATATACGTAAGATTGTTTATATCTTACTTTCTTCAGACGATATCTTAACTAATTGTAATGCATGATGAAAGGTATTCCAAAATCTCAATTTAAAAAAAAAATTATTATTATATATCTTAATGAGAAAATGGTACAAGACAAGCCCGAGGCTGTGTAAACTCTACCTTGACCTGTTTAATTGCAAAAAAAGAAAAAAAAAATGTTTTAGACAAAATGATGATTTGATGAACCAAGTGAATTAACATAAAAATCCTCTTTAGGGTTTAAGCATGACCATATGGAACTATGGAAGCCTATATGTGAATGATATGATAAAAATTGAATTTCAACTTGGGCTGAGAGAAACACTCATTGAAATTGAGTCGGCTTTTACACAATGTTTTCATAACCGGACCGGACGTCGAACCGGTCTCGTTACTGGTCAGAGGTTGGACCGGTCGGACCGGTCGAACCGGATTTAAGAACCGGATGATTTTATAAACATTATATATATATATATATATATATATATATATATAATCAAAAAATCAAAAAACCGGTTCAACCATCGGTTTTCCGGTCCGACCGGCCGGTTCACCCAAAAACGGTTCAAGACCCTTAACCGGACCGGTCCACCCACCGGTTCCCGGTCCGACCGGCCGGTCCGGTCCGGTTTTCAAAACACTGCTTTTACATGATCAACTTTTATTAGGCACTTGGTGGCAGGTGGCTGGTGCTAATTGGAAGCTAATTTGATTAGGGGTGGGCAAAAAAACCAGACCCGGAACCGGAACCGGAACCGGACCCGGTCATACCCGAACCGATGGGTACAAAGGGCTCCGGTTTTTTAGACAAATTAAAACCGAAACCGGAACCGGGAAAATCGGAACTGGTCCCACCTGTACCCGGCCAAAACCCAAATCGGAACCGGCCAAAACCCGAACCGGAATTGGTATCCAAAAAAATCTATTGGAACCGGTACAAAAAAACCCGATTTGCGCACCTCTAAATTTGATGAAGTTGAGTAAATAATGTTTCAAAAATGTTGATTACACACAATTGCTTAAGTAATATTACTCGTATGTGATAACATATGAATGTGTTAAACGCCTGTAAATATTAAAAATACTTAAGAAAAGCATGCAGATGTTTTGAAAATAGGAAGTATTAATAGAGGGGCTCAATTGAAACATGAAATTAATTCAAGTTTCTAAACGAGTACACCGTCATTTTCATATATCACCATGCAAAACGGTATAACGATCAAGATCCACGAACACCAGTCGAATGATCTTCCAAAAACAAATGCTCATTCATTCCATATTTAAATGAAACAAACCTTGGTTTTTTTTGTTGACCGTGAGAACCTACTTACGTAGTAAACCCCTAGGTACTCCTAATACATGACTAATCATGAGAAACATGTACAGCACAGCTGCAAGAAAACGAGTCTGTAGCCTCCAAGTAAATCATTCTAAGTGTGATTGAACTTGAGACTTCTAGATAGTTCCTCATTTACCTTAACTACTAAACCACTTCCTTAGAGTTTCCTTTGGTTGTAGTGTGTGTGCGTGTATTGTTGATTAAACTCAACATAAAACAAATCAAGAAAGTAAAGATGGCTAATTGTTAGAAGATCCAATCATGTTCTTAATGATGAGATAATAGATAGGATCCTCTAATCTTCTTCCATGTCCAAGTTAATGTATCGTGTTCTTTCTTACTTCTCATGGATTTTGATTAGATTAAAATTACTCAAGTTAGATTATTATTTGAACATTAAGAAAAATTAGTGTAGGATGCCTTCATATATATAATTTCATGTAAGCGTAATATCATTCATCAAAATATTGCTATAGAGGGACTATAATGCAATTATCAATAAATTGATAATTGCATTAACTTATACATAAGGGCTTATTGGTTAATTATGAAAACTGAATAATAAACTAATTTATCAAATAGTCATAAAGCTATATTATGAAATAAATTCCAACATTCTTCCACTTGGCTAGTTGACTATTGATTAGGAATAAGTTGGTCAAGTGTTAGTTTAATTACTATGCCAAAAATTCATAATAATACTAATGTAAAACGATACGTTCAAACATGTTAGTTTTAACATGTGACACATATCAATTATACGTTAGCGATCTTACAAAGCTTATGATTACATTAATCCAATTAGCCATTAATTAGGAATTTATAATTAGTTTGTCTAATAGTTATACTAATAAGCACAATTATGTATAGACAAACATTTTTCAACATATATACCCTTTCATCCACACCTTCGAAAATCAACCTATCCGAGTGACTAAAGTAAACGGCAAAGAAGGAGAAACCAAGGAAGGAAGGAGGTTACCAAGCCTTCCATGTCTGATTTCAATCCAAGGCATAGTCGCGGTGAACTTTAGCTAACCCACACACAAGACCTCCACAGGGTAGAGGCTTAGTTCGAATCATGCGTAAGTAAGAAATTTTAATTTATGATTCGATTGAGTTACGACTTGGGATATACGGTGTTAAGTAGGTTGGTGAAATATACGTCAAGTGATGGAATTGGATCAAGTATATATAGTGTACGTATATGCATGAATATGTAATTATGAGTGTCAAGTTGCTTGGGATGTAGCACATATGTGAAAAGATAGGTCAATGGCAGGTGGTCATTAAAGTGTGTGTATGGTTTCATTCGATCGTGAGTTTGAAAATATATGGGTATATGTGTGCCACACAAATGGAAAGTTGAATAGTTTGTGTGGGATACATATATGTTTGTTATGAGAATGTCAAAAAGTAGAAAGAATATGTGCATATCCATGACATTTAATGTGTGTAATGTAATGTTAAAATATAGATATACAAGGATGGAATTACTAAATTTTGTATGCACAAGTGAAGGTGTGTGACATCCGTCAATTTTCAAGTTTGACTTATTTAACACCGTTAATGTATTTAAAGTTGAAGATGTTGGTTCTGTTAGAAAACCTAATAAATTAATTTTTATTTGAATTCTAGCAAAGTATATCTCTTCTAACATGCATAATTTTTGCATTTGATGATTTTATTTTTCGTTAACTATCTGACAACTCGTTTAGTAAAATTATTCAATATGCTTAGTTTAGTATGAAATAATAAATCATAAGTGAGGAATTTAAATTAACGAGGAAAAAACGTGAATTGAAACTTTAACCGGTAAATTTACAGACAACAAGCTATACATGTGTTTTACCTTGTTAAAACCGACGCAATGTACCGAACATATCATCCAATATTATTAACTAAAATTTAATTATTTTAGTAAGTTTTAATAATTTAATAATTTAGTAATAAAAATCGTTTATAAAATAATTATCCGGTACAAAATTTAAACACCGTAATACTCAGATTATACCAGTTTTAATATGGAAATAACCAAAAAGGAACAAGACATAACCATCTAAACAATAAAAATAAATAAATAAATAAATAAACTATCTTCCTTCTCCACCATCAAATCCATCTTTTATTTACCCACACCTACACTCCATGCCATCATCTATCTTCATTCAACCATGACAACACTCAACCTCCATATCACTCAACCATCAAGATCATGCATGGACCTTCCTCTTCTTGAGTATTATAAATAAGAGTGAGATATCATCACAAAAAAATCACACAACCCACTTACAACATCACCATTTCTATAGTCTTTCTTCATTGTCATCATCCTCCATATATAATTTTCATTTTTCATCAAGAACAACCCAAGGAAGGGAAAGGAAGCTAGTTCTTTCTCAAGTATTATTGTTTTTTAATCATCTACTGAGGTATACCATTCATTTTATTTCAGATTTACTCTTGGATGAATGTATACATGCATATATACATATATACATATACAAGTATGTGTGAGTATGATAAATATATATCTATATATATGCATATACACATATGAATCCAAGTTTGGAATAATCTAAAAACCCTAGCTGAGGCCAAGGAATGATATCACATTCTTAGTCCCATTACATGGATGTTTGGTGATTTAAATCTTAGTGAAACTTTTATTAAGTAATAATCTTGCATTCCAAAATTCTGACAGAATGTTGTCATGACTTTAACAAGTCATAAAATAGTCATAACAACTTCAAACTGAACAAAATCAAGCTCTATGACTAAGTTCATTGTGTTAGATTTTCATTCACTACTTATACAGCTTCTAACTCGACCAAATGATACCCCAAACAGCCTTCACAAGATTAGTGCATGGATTTGTACCCCCTGACTTGTGCTGCTGTTTTGACCTATCTAAGGTCTGAATCATAAAAACTTTTCGAAATAACAGTTGTTCATAACATCTTAAAATAGTATAATGGAGAGTTTCATATTTTAACTCAAAGGTTTACTATGTCAAAAACGGATCCAAACTCACAGGACTAAATCTGTTAAAACAGAAACTTCAAGGACTTATACTTGTATCACTGTTTTGACCTATTTAAAAGCAAAATCACAAAAAGTTTTCTAAATGAAAGTTGTTCAAAACACCTTAAAAAGTAGACTTTAAAGTTTCATAATTTTATTCCAAAGATTTCTATTTTTAAAGTTCATCCGAACAAGCCAGACAGAATCTATCCAAAGACAAAACTTACAAACTTAAACATTTTTGCAAAAAGATTAATCATTATCATATGTATAAATGTGTATACACTTGTAAATATATATTTTGACATAATTAATGAGTTTTGAAGTTAAGAAAAAATGGTAAATTTTCAAAATATGTCATTGTAATAAAATCCGACACTTAGTAATTTCATAGTATATTTCAAGTATAAGTTAAAAGCATAATTATTTTAAGAAAATCACGACACTTAAAATAAAACACAAACACAATCGCATATACTATAGTAGGTTCATAAACTCAAAAGAAACTCGTTATATTATAGGAACCGAGTAGTTCTTCGTATAAACTACAATCAAGAAGTCAATCATCAATCATACAATGTGAGTATTCATAGCCCTCTTCATTTCAAAGTATTGGGTGCAACATGTATACGCTATTCAATTTCAAATTCTATTTCACAAAACTTGCAGATTCAAATTCTATGTCTATGTGTATGATACAATGCCATATGTGTTAAACTATGATTATATGTGTGTGCTATTTGAAGTCTAATACTACTATAATCACTAACTTTATGAGCCAATGGTGACAATAATAGATCTATTAGGTGACGCCCATCCATCGTTTTGACCCTAGTGAGGGCCTTTGGATGATTGAAACCAATTCAAGCTAATTTTGACTTTCGAGTCGAGTGTCAAGTCAACGAAGGTCTGATCATACATATGTTTATACATACATGCTTGGAATCTACCTTGACATATGAATCGCAATAGTCTCATTTTACTACATATAGTCTAAACCTATGTCTACTCACCAAATTTTTAAATGACTCTATTTTTATACATGTTGCAGGAAATGCAGTCTGAGTATTACAAGTCGATGCTACATGTAGAAAACTATGGACCTAGTGTAGTAAATAAAAAACAATGTTTAATTTATGTTTTGCTATGTTGAAAACTATCTGAGTTAAGCATGTATAGAATTTGGTATGATTGAATTATGAAACTTAATTAGCGTCACATGTTATGAACAATCACGTCGAGCCCCGACGTTATTCTGCCGTTGGTTGGGGCGTGACAAGGTGATGTTATGGTTTTGATGTGTAATATGGGTGGCCAAGGAGCGGATGAACCATGAGAAAAGAGTTGCACTACAAGAATTCTAATATGACACGTCGCTCTATCCCGACGACATGTCATCGCCTCTAGCTTCGACGCTATAGCTTCGTCGCTATAGATGTTTTTGATCTTCAGCGAAAGTTTCGTTGGCATAGAACCTTTTTCCCGACGACATGTCGTCCTCACAAGTCATCGCGAGATATTAATTTTATATATTATAATTAATTAAAAAAATTTAATGACCTTTATGCCAACGACATGTCGTCGGCAAAAGTCTCTTTCAAAAAATTTTTTTTTGCCTATTTTTGTATTTCCCATTTTTTTTAGCAACAAAAACATGTTATGACTTCTCAAATAACCTGTTATATTACATGAATACATACTAAAACCTAATAAAACACAAAATACAAATAATCAAACAAAACACAAACCACCCAACAATATTTACAAAGTGTCAAATACGTCTAATCAACTACATAATCCAACTAAATGTTTTCCAAACCATCATAATATGATAGTTAATGTTTCAAAGTACACTAATCTTCATCTGAGTCGGTTGATGTGCCATGTTTCTTTGATTTGAGCCCATTAGTCTCATATTGCATTCGTTTCATGTTTTCATTCATGAGATGAATGGTTTCTTGCATGTCGGACAACTGTGATTGCTGGTTTAACACATACGAAACATAAGGGGCTACATTTCTGAGTTTTCTTCCAACACTCCTACTCCAACCAAGTCTTCACCTAAGACGCATGACCAACACCCCTACTCTAGCCATTTCATTTTGTTTTTCATTTCTTTTTATTTATAACCATTTTTGTTGAAAGGTTTATAAATAAAAAAAATTTCCTTCTAAGATATACATGCATACACACATTAAAAGATACATGCATACAAATATAAATTCATAGATACAAATAAAAATAAATACATATATATATATACACATACATTAGATACATACAAACATACACACATACATACAAACATACACACATTCACAATTTGTTTTTCATTTCTTTTTATTTATAACCATTTTTGTTGAAAGGTTTATAAATAAAAAAATTTCCTTCTAATATACATACGTTCAAACATGTTACTTTTAACATGTGACCCATATCAATTATCCGTTAGCTATCTTATGAAGCTTATGACTACATTAATCCAATTAGCCATTAATTAGGGAGTTGTAATTAGTTTGTCTAATAGTTATATTAATAAGCACAATTACAAACATTTTTCAACATATATACCCTTTCATCCACACCTTCGAAAATCAACCTATCTGAGTGACTAAAGTGCACGGCAAAGAAGGAGAAACCAAGGAAGGAAGGAGGTTACCAAGCCAACCATGTCTGATTTCAATCAAAGGCATAGTCGCGGTGGACTTCAGCTAACCCACACACAAGACCTCCACAGGCTAGAGGCTTAGTTCGAATCACGAGAAGGTAAGCACCCTTAAATTATGATTCGATTAAGTTACGACATGGGATATACATGGTTAAGTAGGTGGTTTAAATATACGTCGAGTGATGGAATTGGATTGAGTGTATATAGTGTATATATGTGCATGAATATGTAACCATGGGTGTCAAGTTGCTTGGGATGTAAACCGCATGTATGTGGCAAGATAGGTCAATGGCAGGTGGTCATTAAAGTGCGCGTATGGTTTCATGTGATCGTGAATTTGAAAATATATGTGCTTTGATGTGTAATATGGGTGGCCAAGGAGTGCATGAACCATGAGAAAAGAGCATATCACTACAAGAATTCTAATCTGATATGTCGCCCTATCCCGACGACATGTCGTCGCCTCTAGCTTCGACGCTATAACTTTGTCGCTATAGATGTTTTTGGTCGTCGGCGAATGTTTCATCTTGCATAGAACCTTTTTCCCGACGACATGTCGTCGCCACAAGTCGTCGCGAGAAATTAATTTTATATATTATAATTAATTACAAAAATTTTAAAAAATTGAATGACCTCTATGCCGACGACATGTCGTCGGCAAAAGTCTCTTTCAAAAAATTTTTATTCATCCTATTTTTTGTATTTCCCATATTTTAGCAACAAAAACCTGTTATGGTTTCTCAAATAACATGTTATATTACATGAATACATACTAAAACTTGACAAAAAACACAAAATACAAATAATCAAACAAATACAAAACATAAATCATCCAACAATGTTTACAAAGTGTCAAATACATCCGAACAACTACATAATCCAAGTAAATGTTTTCCAAACCATCATAATATGATGCTTAATGTTTCAAAGTACACTAATCTTCATCTGAGTCAGTTGATGGGCCATGTTTCTTTGATTTAAGTGCATCAATCTCATCTTGCATTCGCTTCATGATGAGATTAATGTTTTCTTGCTTGTCGGAAAACTGTGACTTTGAGTTTGACACATACGAAACATCAGGGGCTACATTTCTGATTTTTCTTTCAACACCCCTACTCCAGCCACGTCTGTCACGTAAGATGCGTGACCAACAGCACTACTCCAGCCATTTCATTTCATTTTGTTTTTCATTTCTTTTTATTTATAACTATTTTTGTTGAAAGGTTTATAAATAAAAAAAATTCCTTCTAATATACATACATACACACATTCAAAGATACATGCATATACATATAAATTCATATATGCAAATAAAAATACATACATATATACATTCAAAGATGCATACATTATATACATACAATTACATATGTCACACCCCATCTCTCGTCACCTGTAGCTGATGTCACTGAACACACTAGGAAGGTCGTGGAAGCATAGTGGTGATGTCTTAGAGATGGGGTGTAACTTACTTGATCCGGTATCATAACACACAGATTAACTTAAAGATAATATATAACAAGGGTATCTTTATCACAACCACGGTTACAGTTTACAAACTAAACTTATTATACAAACCAAATTATTTAATTACAAGTGCTTAATCGTAAAACCTCGCCGGCGGTCACTGTCTACCTGCAAAAATGTTTGAGTTGGAAAAATCAGCACAAAGCTAGTGAGTTCACAATGTTTAAGTTAAACAATATGATATGATATGCAAGTTTTTGCTATACAGTGTTCAAGATAACCATGGGACCCATATCTAGTTCCTTTCGGACAATTCTACGTTTTTACGAAGATACTACCCGTCGGTAAATATCTTGATGCCTCGTTATCTTAATGTCTATCACTAACATTAAGAGGGTGTTTCGAAAACAGGTAACAAACATTCACACCAGAGGTGAAGCGAATCTCCCAGTGAATGGGTTGTCAGCCGATCGTACTATCATTGATTCTTGTTCGGCTCCACATGGGTTCACTAGACACAATTTCGAGAGATGAGGACTTTTCGATAATGTGATAACGAGCTAATGGCAAAATCCCATGAAATCTTACAAAAGTCACATGAAATCACACAGATAACAGTGATACATATCATATGTTCAAGAATTGGTTTCACATAGATACCCCGTTGTTTGTAAAAAATTAAAGATAAAAGGGGTTGTACGAAACTCACCTGAGGTCTCAAAGATAGTAGAATCACACGTAGACTGATAATGATAGCTTAATTCTGCATTAGTTTATGTTTAATAAGTTATTTATGTTTTAACTTACTGATTAGATCTTTCTGAACATTTAATGTCAAAGACATTGCATTGAAAGTCGTCAAACCGATATTAAGTCTTTAATTAGTTGTTTTAATGTAATATCATACAATGTATGATAATGTAGGAATCTATACTGATTCAGGTTCCTAATACAAAGTTGGTGACTCATTCGATTAATCAGAATGTTATCAGATTAACCAATTAGGTATTGTTGTTGATTATATTACTGAAACAGTTCTAGATGGATTTATGGCTTAGAAATAGTCAATCCTTATTACTGATTATCCAAATATCATGAAACATCATAATGTGACATTGAATAGGTTTAATAACCATGTTCAACGTACTAATCTGGCTGTTATCATAAACATCATATAGTTGTTCCAATGATTATGTTAATGATTGTGATTAGTTTGAAACACTTGAATTTAATCTTGCATTTCAAGGAATGATCAAAACAATCACACACATTGTTACAATCAAATGGTGTAAACCATTATAAACATAGATATAGTTTCATGATAACCAAGCATTACAATGGATCAAAACAAGGATTTAACCGTTAACATATCGTGTTCTTCGTTCATAATCATTCATAGCCATCATCTAGGCAATAATCAACGATCCTAACTATTGAATTACGTTCAAAAACAAGATTTAATCAAACCATTATCAAGCTAGTAGGATGAAACGAATCGTTACCTAATCAGACGGATTTTTCTGACAGAAATGATGATCCGACGTTGTAGAATCATTTACTAGCTTCAAATCTATGATCAGATGGCTTCAAAATGGAGTTTATATGCTGAAAGTGTGAAAGTCTCGTCTGCGAAGAAAGGTAAGTTCGAGAGAATCACAAAAATAAAGTTCTGCATGAATTATGATGTTGATATCTGATTTTTCAAACCGACCTAAGCCTCGCGTACCGCCTAGCGAGACGGTTTGGGTCTAGGCGTACCGCGAGGAATTACGGAGTCCTCTAAATATTTTGATCCCGCGCGTACCACCTAGAGTGGCAAAGTGGGGCTAGGCGTACCGTGCGGGCTCTTGGATTGCGATATTTTTGAATTTTTCTTCGTTTTACGATTCCGGAGAATCTGGAACTCCGTTTCGCGCATGGTTTTTGCTCACGTTCACGATTTCTTGCATACTTTCAACTCGTAATAATCACAGTTGCTAAATTGACGTGGATTTCAAGCACGACAATATGTGCTTTCAGTCGATAATGATGTAACCTTCGAATGCAATTGTCACAACATACATACATACATATATGCCTTTAAATATACATT
The DNA here is from genome assembly GCA_009363875.1 of Mikania micrantha. Classification (NCBI taxonomy): domain Eukaryota; kingdom Viridiplantae; phylum Streptophyta; class Magnoliopsida; order Asterales; family Asteraceae; genus Mikania; species Mikania micrantha. Next base: position 42,247,747 of record CM018685.1, read on the forward strand.
CAAACATACAAATAAAAAAATTACATATATACATTCAAAGTTACCTACATACAAGTATACATACATACAACTATAGATACATACGAACATATAAAAAAACAAAATTTATACAATGTTACCTTAAAACAATCGATTCACAGACGAGATGTCGTCGGTACTAACCTGTATTCTTAACTTAGTCTCCCAAAACCAACTACAAATAATGTTTTTAATCTTAAATTAGTACATTAGACAAAATCCTTCAACTTTTATGAACATAGTTACTTACATTATAAAAAAAACTAATGGTTGAGAAATCCAATGATTTGGGCTTGTAAACGATAAAAAATGATGAATTCACACCATTTGGAGGATGAGTCGCGACTATGGCAGTGAAATTGGGGGAAAATGACGATCTGGAGCTGCTGTGTAATATTTTAGGGCTTTTTGATCTGTCCTGATGACATGTTGTTGGCATAGAGTCCAGCAAAATGACATCGTGCACTTAAATGACCTACATTAAAAAAATAATAAAAATCACCTATCCCGACGACAGTCGTGGGGAAAAACTATAAAAATTTTCATTTTATATTACTCTAAATAGACTTGAAATAGAAAAAAGGAAAAAAAAATTAAAAAACCTCCTGCGACGACATGTCGGGATAGGTTTCGGAAAAGGCGGGCTCCTCCATGAAATTTTCGCGCTCGAGGGAACTTTAGCCGGGTTTTGTAGACGGCGATGACCTGTCATCGAGGGTGTCCCAAAAAATTATCCGGCCTATACCGATGACCTATCGTCGCGATATGGTTTCTGTACCAACGAATTTATGTCATCGGGAAAAGTCCAACGTATCAGATTGGTATTCTTGTAGTGGCAGGTGTATTTATATAGAAAAAAGATGGTAGATGTTCAAGAGATATGCATGTTAAAAATGGGATGTGAGCAACCAAAGTATGATTTGTGAGTTGTGGAGGGTGAGGTAGGCGTACATATACGTATAATTGATGGAGAAGACATGTATAGGTTACATGCAGGATTGAGGTGGTGTTTGGGTTTGTGTGCATGAAAGCAGCATGCATGAGTGTTGATGTGTCATGTGTGTGAGTAGATATGTGTTATGGGTTAAAATAGATAATGAGTTAACACAAACCAACATGTTAAAACTAACCCTAAGCCACTAAGTTTATTAAATCTATATCTATACTTCTATACTATATAATAAATAAAGATTTTGGTGACACACATGACACCATTGTAGACAACCTAAAAATTAGTTTTCCCGATTCTCTCTCATATTAATTGTTTGTAAATCATCTTTTATTATATTTTGATTTTTCTTATTTCTCTTGTATTAAATAATAACAATTTTATAATTTAACAAATAAAATTGTTACATCATAAGTCATATTATTTTTTTGTAGAAAGTATTTGAAAAATATGTAAGATGTTATTTAAAATTTATTTGTTTAGCTTGTGCATTAAACATGTATTTACCTAGTAAGCAAATATAACATATGTTAAACTATATGATAATATAGTGTAGGTTAGTGAGCTTTCACTATCCCAAGCATACTAGTGATTTGTTTGAATATACTATGGACTAAGTTTTAATTAAGATGAGTTCTAGTAGCCCACTATTAATTGTTCTTATTAAAATTTCTGTAAATATTTTTGGGTTTATATGCATCTTTAAAAATAATAAAATTGTTTACGTTGATGACTGTTTTGGGAATTTTAACCATGGTGCTACTAATATGCGCGAATGATTGCTTGTATAAAATGAAACTATGTATGTTAACTGCAATTATGTGATTGATTGTTATCGGTATGAGCCTATAGACTTCGGTTTAATAGTTGATGGAAAGTTTTGTGTTTACACAAGCTTGCTGACTATGTGTGAGGAACAAATGGAAGCATTGTGCTTGCGCAAACATGTAGGCTACAGTCGACACTCGATGAAAGTCTTGTGCTCGCACAAGCTTGATGTCTATACAACACATTTGATGGGGAAGTTTACTCACAATTGGATTGATGTATAGATGGCATGTTTGATATGGATTTGAATATCTAATTTGTTATAAAAAGTGTCATAATGTTTCCAAAACTAACTTAAAACTCAATTGCATAAAGCTAACTTATTTTTACATACATGTCATGTTGAATAGTTCGAGACAATAACATGATGTCTTGTGGCAGAACTGAAGATTACTATTGCATAGACTAGTAGTCTTGTAGAACTAGCAGAAAGTTTGTATGATTATTAATGTTTATTTCGTATTTGAACATTAACTTATGCTGCTAAATTAATTTCTAGCTGTTGTAATAATATAACATTTACGGTTTAAGAGTTAGATTTTTGTTATCTAATCCAACGGAGAGGACTTTCGGTTTGGGGCCTTTAAAACTGTCATATAAATTATAAATTATTTATTAATTTAATTTATTTTTTAAGAAAGTCTATGTAATGTTACTCATTTTACCAAAAATAATTTTAAGTATTATGCTACTTATATGCAACGGAAATTTCTTTTTCTTTTCTTTTTTTGTCTGCATGGTGTTGTATATATGTAATACTAAGGTAGTGTTCGGTATGCATAAATGAAAAAAAAATGATGAACGTCATCATTAGGCGCCCCTCACCGACCGTGTATGCATAAATGAAGGAGAGAATGGAATTACTCATGACATTGAAATGGGAAAAAAAATGTTTAGTAACACAAAGGAATGTAATGAACTATTACATGAATGCAATCCTTCTCTACTAATGATTTTCATTTTCTGGGAGAAGGGTTCTTTTTTTTTTCTCATTCCTTCAAAGAATGACATGATCCGACCCATTCCCAAACCAAACTCATGACCCAACCCATGAGCCCGAACTATCACCCGACCCAAGATTCAACGGCCATTACCTGAACCATGAGCCAACCCATAATATGAACCATCCTTTTACGAATAACCCGAACATGACCCAAGTCATTAAACTATTCCTTAAATCATGAGTCAAACAATGACTTGACCCTCGATCCTTTTAATGACGAGGCCCATGTCATGAACAATAGACTCATGACCTCTACTCATGAATTATATTCTATTTATTCGTCTTTGCTAGTCTTTCATGAACTAATGAATTATTTCATTGTACATATTAACCAAACATGAGAATAGAATTGTAATTATCCATTTTATTACCTTGTCCATTCAATTTCATTCATTCCACACTTTTATCTATTTTATCACCTCATACCAATAAGACACCAAGTGTTACATATATGTAAAAAAAATATACAATGTTTTTGATAAAATTTGTAATGTTACATTGATTTTCTTAAAAATAAAAATAAAAGTTGAGTAAAATATGTGATTAATCGAAAAGAATTTTTGAAAAAGTGTGAGTTTTCTTAGCAAACTAATATAGTTAGGCAAAGGAAAAGAAGGTGCAGGAAGCTAAGTATATAAAATTTTACCTAGTTATAATTACATATATGAATTTTCAATTAAAGACCACAAGCAATAATAATACTTTCCTGATTAAAGGCCTAATTATACACCAGCATAAGAAGTAATTAAAAGAATAATGATAGTGGGACAAGTACACACACAACCACCACTTTAATTAGTACCCAAATATGGTTTCGAAATATGAAATCCAATAATACATTCAAACAAGAGAATCAATACAAGCACATAACAGTACAAGAGCACCCGGAAACAAATGCCTCTAGAGTCGACATATTTATTCGAAAGTAAGATAATACCACAAAGAACTACCAAATATTTGATTAACACACATTTAAACAATATCATATATATATATATATATATATATATATATAGATAGATAGATAGATATATGATTACTCCGTATAAGCTTCAATAACGGATAAAATCGTGGGAATTTTAATGACTTTGTAATTAGGAAACCCTCCTTGTTCCAAAATTGTCTTCCACTCAACTTCTGTCCTTTCTTTGCCACCATCAAATATTGTTAGCATTATCATATCCATATTAAGACGTATAGGGTCAAACACATCGTCTCCTTTGGGATTCAGGATGTTATCCACTATAATAATTTTTCCATTACTTTCTCTCAAGGATTTTTTACAATTTCTAAGAATTTGCACGCATTTCTCATCACTCCAATCATGTAGTATTGACTGTCATAAAATAAATAATATCTATGGTTTTTAGTCATAGAGTAAGGATCATGTAAAAAAGATAATTTCTTATAAAGTGTGAGAAACAATCTTGAACGTCCATTTGATTAATCAAAGGTATAAAAAAGGGAAGACATACTAGTAAAATATAAAGGGAATTTAAATCACATGCAGGGGTATATCAGACTTTTTATTATGTTAACGTAAGAGCTTTGATGACCAAAATTCATATCCTTGAAAGATCTACATTAAATTTTATTCTTAAACTAGCGAAAATCATGGACGTAATGAATCTTCAAAAATTAATCTTGGAATGTGAACAATCAATTTTTGTGTGTGTGTGTGTTGTTATGCCTGATGTCACCTATTGCTCAATACAATATAATGCGCTATAATGTGTTTATATTTTATTAACATACTCAGGACATGTTTAAGAATTGTTAATTATAAAAAATAAATGTTCAACTATGTGCTAATTATAAAAACATAATGTGCTATTATGTGATTATTATAAAAATAATAACGTGCTATTATGTGCTAATTATAAAAACCTAATGTGCTATTATGTGATTATTATAAAAAAATAACGTGTTGTTATGTGCTAATTTAAAAAACAATGTGCTATTATGTGCTAATCATAATTCAAAAAACAGGAAATACACGTAAAAACATTTTACATAATTATAAAAAATATATTAAATTGGCAAATCAATAATTAAAATTTTGAAATTAAATTTGCATGATTTTAGGAGTTGCTATTAACCGTTTTGGTTACCAAAATACTAAAATACCCCTCTTCTATTTGTTAAAGAGTTGTCATGTGTTAACACTTAATTGGTTCCTACACTTTTTACAAAAATATCTATTTGTGTACGATCATACCTCTTTAGTCATATATATAGTTTTTTTTTTCATTTGAAAATAAATAATATCCATATTTAAAAGGATAGAAACTACAAATTAGTACGTGAATGCCTAGCATATATATTGGAGTTGAATCCAATAAAAAGATATTTTTGACTAAAAAAAGTAAGATAAATAGGAATTTGAGATGTAACATGCTAAATAATGTCTATTGTTTGTAGTCATCTATAGATAGCTTTTTTTTTTTATTTGAAAGAACAAATAATATCCATAGTTAAAAGGATAAAAGACTACAAATTATTACATGAATGCCTACCATATATATATATATATATATATATATATATATATATATATATATATATATATATATATATATATATATATATATATATATATATATATATGGGTGTGGCTAAATGTACCCCTTTTTTGAACTTGTCATACCCCTCCCCTCAAATATTAAATATAAATTTGTTAAAATCAACTCTTCAACTATATAACACAACCAAAATACACCAAATATTATTTTTACTTTAAATTATACTAAACATATCCCCTCTTACTTGTCATACCATATACAAAATATAAAATTAAATTCATCCAAAATCAGATTTAATTGTATGAACCCTATTTCCTGTTTGTTCAAATTCGATTGAACTGAGGCCCGATTGTTGTTACAAACATAGGGCTTTCGTTCTTCGAACAAAAACGAGTGTAATTGTATATGAAACACCTACCTTAGCTAACTAATTCATGTTCGTTGCTTGATGAACCGAAGTCGAACCGTCGGGTTCTTACATGCATTTTTCTTGATTTGTGTTGAGATTGTGAATAGCTTTTATTTACGCAGAGAGTTTCGCAGATGTTAAAGGATTGTTTGGGTTCAATTAATTTTGAGTTTTATGTTCGTTTTAATAGACTTTGAGTTTGAGTTCGAATGGTTATTTAAGCTTAGATTTCGTTTTATTTGATTTTTAAACGATAAATTGATGATGATATTGATTCCGTGACGTTTGAGTTTTGTAAAAACAGTCCCTCACGTTTTTGTTTAAATGTTTATGAATCTTTTTAGTTAATTAAAAACATAAGGTTTACTTGTATATATTTAAAAAACTTAAGGAGGGGGTACGACAAGTAAAAAAAAATACAAAGGAGGTATATTTAGCATAACCCTATATATATATATGAGTTGGATCAAATAAAAAGAGATTTTTAATTAATATAAGAGTAGGATTAATACAAATTTGACACGTGGCATAATAAAAACATAAAAACAAAAATGTAGTACAAAAAACAAAATCTAATACAAAAAATAAAAAAAACAGTACAAAAAATCAAAAATATATTACAAAAACAAAATTCTAGTACAAAAAGCAAAATTCTAGTGCAAAAAATACAAATGTAGTATAAAAAATAATATGATATGTCTAAATTATCATTTTCTTTTTTTTTTTAACATGACAATTGCCAAATTACCCATGGTTTCTTCTTATTTGATATTTCTATCATATATACTTATAAATTAGTAGGTGAACGACGTACCTTGAGTAAGAATGAATCCGCATGAGGAATGGCTGTAAACATATCACCACCAACATGGGTGACTCCTTCATATGCTGGTGCAGATGAAACCACATGAGGCATATCAAAATTAACACCTTTAAGATGTGGATACCTGCTTACAATCTTGTTTATTGTCACCCCAATACCACCACCAACGTCTACCAAACTTCCTTTTAAGCTACCAAAATCGTAACTCGACACGATCGTATCAATTTCGAACCTTGTTCTGCATGCCATTGCTTCATTGAACCCCTTATTTGCTTGTGGGTTGCCAGCATAAAATTCCCATATCTTAACCCCGTATGTCTTGAATGCTGCTGTGACCCCCTCTTCAATGGCCTGGTTCAGGTTATAAAATGGTGCTGCCATAAGTGGATCGATGAAAGACATGGCTATTGGTGCAAGCGTGTTCTTTGCATCTTTTACGAGCAACTTGGAACATTCGTTGAGCGCGAAGAGTGTTTCTTCGTGCCCGGGTTGATGCGTCTCATCAAAAACTTGTTTGTAGACCAAGAACCTCATGAGACGCGATAGCCCACCAACGTTTAGTGACGGTGAGCCGATCTCTTGAGCGATTTGCGACAAGGTCATCGGTCCATTGTGACTGTTAATTATGTCAGCAATGTTGAGTTTCAAGGCACATCTTAAAGCCGCACTGTTTAAACCAGCGTGTAGAAGTTCAAAGAACCTTGCTTGGCCTTTGATTGTTGCATCGTTTTGTTTTTTGGTTGCTGATATACTCATTTCTAGGTGAAAGCAAGAAACAAGAATGATGATGTTTATGAGAAGGCTGTGCTTTTATTTATAACTAGGTTTATTCACCCCGCGTGTTACGGCAGGCTATCACAGTACACTCTCGAGAACGAGTATTATATATCATTTGCAAAAACATAAGTTGCATAGCAAAATCAAATTGCTCATCACGAACTGTATTCAATTTTTTCATAAAAACATACAAAATCCTCACAAATATATTATAAAAATAATAGAAAAAATACTCACAAAATCCGTCTCATCAATCGTTTGAATTAAAAGAAAAACTCAAATCTATAAGCAAATATCTCAAATTAAATAAAATTCAAATCTCTAATCAAATTTCTCAAATTTAATAACCTTATCTGTGTTTACTACTATTCAAAGTTAAAAAATTACTGATATTTTCAAAACGTCACTACATGAATCAGACACGTAAATAATATAATATATTTTTGATTTTATATATTTAATCAATGGGACCTAGCTACAATGGGGCCTACTACCTCCTATTCTTTTTCATACTTTTTAATTATATAAAGTAATGATGCCAAAAGTTTTGTTTAAATTACCTGTTTCTTTTTATGATAAATTATATATCTAATGTTTTCATAACCGGACCGGACGTCGAACCGGTCTCCTTACTAGTCAGAGGTCCGACCGATCTTACCGGATTTAAGAACCAAATGATTTTATATACATTTTATAAATATATATATATATAAAAAATCAAAAAAAAAATAAAAAAACGGTTCAACCACTGGTCCAACCACCGGTTCGCCGGTTCGACCGGCCGGTTCACCCAAAAACGGTCCAGAACCCTAACCGGACCGGTCCGACCACCGGTTCCCGGTTCGACCTGTCCGATCGGACGGTCCGGTTTTCAAAACATTGTATATATCTATACTATATTAAAAAATTATTTCTTTTTATGACAAATTTTGAAACTTTGTTATTAATTCGAAAATTTGTTTTTAATTTTCACGATTACATCTTATTTTAAGTTAATTATAAAAAAAAGATTCACTTATTGTTTATAAATATTCATATACGTTTTATATGCCTCCATTAATTTTAAAAAATTTGAACAATTTTAAAAAAGTTATATGTGATTGGAACAACTGCCAAGAGTTGAGTGACTTTAGAAGAACAAAAAAGATTTTGATTGGCTATAGTAAAACATTAGAAAAAATTAAAATTATTATTAGGTGACATATTCCTGAATATATTATAGTATATAGTAGAATGATAAAATAGTTGACAAAATCTGTTAAATTTTAAATTTTTTAAATCCTTATAGCATAACGTACAAACTTATAGGAATTTGAAAACAACAAACTCTTGTATAATAACTATTTTCTTTTATGGCAAATAACATATATAATAATATTATCCACCACAAGTTAGACACCCGCATTTATTAAGACTCTTCGGTATGCCCGGTGATTGGGCGTTTGTGGGGCGTGGAGGGGGTGGCACACCGCCCCTAGGGGGTGTGAGAGGGGCGTGGGAACAAGGGCGTGAGAGGGGCAACGGCGTGATGGAGGGGTATGTGACCGTTGGGTTTAGCCGTTGGTGAAGGAAAAAAAATTTTTTTTTTACCGATTTAAACCATTCACATATTAAACCCAAAAAAATATTTCCCATTTCAAACATTCAACACAAAAAAATAACCACTCTTCCCATTTCAAACTTTCTTAACCAAAAAAATAATTTTTATGGATCCCAACCAAAACCCAAATTACTATAACCCAAACACTCCACCTAACCGAAACCCTAACACGCCACCTTCGAATTGGGTCTTTAGCCCTTCTCCAATAAATCCTTTTTTCGATTTAAACTGTTATCGACCGAATTTTGATTCAAGCCCACAACAAGGGTTTTATACATTCGCCGATTATGGTTCGAGTCAACAACCGCACGGGTTTGGACAATTATCTCAGGATGAAGTTATACCCGAGACCCAACCCACTACAAATGCCGGTCCAAGCACGCAATCAAAACAAAGGCGTAGACACAGAAAGAAACAAGCTGGGGATACCGAAACCGCTGTGGGAGGTTCATCCTGTATAGAAAAATGGACTACGGAGGAGGAGTTTCAACTTACAAAAGCTTGGATCGATGTGTCGGAAGATCCAATTGTTGGTAATTACTTTCCTTTTAGTTTTTTAAAATTGTTAATATTTTTTTTATAAATTGTTAACATTTTTTTTATTAATTTTTTATAGGTCGTAACAAAAAAGGACCGGATTTTTGGAGTAAAATCCGAAATCAATTTTTTCAAGCCATGGGTCGTGGGGAATATCGTACAAACGATATGCTCTCTAGCAAATGGCGTGACATGAACCTAAAGGTTAGAAAGTTCAACGGGATTTATTCCCAGAAATGGCAAACTCGTCGGAGCGGCCAAAGCGACGCGATGATCGAGCTCGAAGCGGAAGATCAATACCGGGAAGAGTTTAACGCCCCCTTCACGCTTAAACGGAGTTGGGAACTTATGAGGAAAAGTCCGAACTGGATTCGAATCCCGACTGTACAAACGTCGGCCTCAAAACGATCAAAAGCATCGTTAACCGATAGCTCCGGCACGTCGGATGCTCGAGTGAATATAAATCTAAACGATCTCGACGAAGAAGAAGAAGACGACGACGACGAGATAGAGGATTTGACTCGTCCGACCGGGAGAGATCGCGCAAAAACCAACCGAGCAAGGGCGAGACGAGGCTCTTCATCTCAATCGACCCCAGATTATAACCAAGGAATAGAACAATTATCTCAACGAATCGGTGACTTTAACGAATTAAAACGGGAACGTCAACGGTTGGTAGAGTTACAATTTCTATTCACCAACACCGAACACTTAACCAGGCTCAACCGCGAAATTGCCGAGCGGGAGAAGGATAGAATTCGTAATAAATATAGAGATAGTTAATTTGTATTTTTTTATTAATTTGTAATTTTTTTATTAATTTTTTTATTAGTTTGTATTTTTTTTATTAATTTTTTTATTAGTTTGTAATTTTTTTTATTAATTTGTAATTTGTTTTTATTAAATTATATTTCATTTAATTTAAAAAGGAATGATGACGTAGAGTGAGTGGGTAATGGGGCATTTCCACCAAAATGGTGGGGTGAGTGGTTGTGATGAATGCTTATGTGGCGCCTACGTGGCGCATACGTGGAGTGATTGGGTCACACCGCACACTCAATAGTCTAAAACGTGTTTTTGTTTTCGTATGTCCTTATTGTGTGTCAGTAAGTTTATAAGGAGGCAGCCTATGATTTTTTTATTGTAAAAACTACATATTTGAGTCTTTGAAACAAAAATTTTCAGCTAAGTTAGAGGTTTTTCTACTATAAGTCTACGGATGGTGGATTTATTTTTAAAATGGTTGACGGTTCAGGTCATCAGTCTTGTCTGTGTTTTATGGGCACGTAAATTATAAGTAAAAAAGATAGAAACTAAATAGAAACTAAAATGAACAAGTTAAAGTTAGGTTAAACATAATACATTTTTACGCCTCAAGGCCAAACTGCAGGATTTTTCTGCATGATCTAGGAAGCATGATCGCATCCTGGCTCGGCAGAATGAGATGCTGCGCTGGCTGATCGATCGCGAGATCGAGAGGCCGAGACAGGCTGGTATTGAGCCTCCTCCCCTTCCGCCATCACCTCCCCGGCAGGATCTGTAGTTTATTTCTTTTCATTGTACTATACAGACATTGTTTATGTATATATTATGTGATTTGTTTTGATTGGTTGTTTATTTTTTTAATTTGTATATATATTGTGTTTGTTTCATACATGTATTTGTTCAAACAAAAATTACATTAAATTAATCAAAATTAACGATGAAAACGAAAACGTTAAAAATAAATCTTATTAATGTTTAAATTATTAAATGTTAAAAATGATTAAATTTATAAAACTAAAATTATAACATTACCAATTTTTTTTAATTTAAAGTTTGCAAAAATAATATTTATTTTTTTAAACTTATACGCCACGTATAGTACCATACTATACGTATAAGTTTTCAATGTTAAGATGGGCTAAAATCTAGTCATTTTAATCAGAAAACCCTATACGCCACGTACGGTACCCTACGTGGGGTACAAAACAAGATTTAACCAATCACATCTGGGAATTTAAGGTTGCAGGTCTTAGATTTCGTACGTCACGTAGGGGCCTGTACGCGGTGTACGACACGCAGAAAACAAAGCTGCAGGTTGGGCTGTACGTAGCGTACTGACCTATACAATACGTACAGAAAAACGTGGGGTGTTGAATTAAAAAAGTGGGGTGTGATAATAACCACTCCCAATTAATAGTATTTACTTCTAGTGTAACTGTTTCATTTGAAATAACTTAATTTTTTTATTATTCGAACAAAACTGTAATCATGTAAAAAGGTATCTGATGCATATTCAAAATAAACAGATGTATATATTTTCTGTTAAAAAAATAATTCTAGAGCTACAGTAACATATAGATGCCCCAAAACAAATCTAACCAAAGGACAAGTTGTCAAATTTCTCGATTGAAATGAAATAATAAAGTTCCGAGAAAGCTTTAAGCAAATTTTTTATCTTATTTTCTCTTAATTCATTTAATGCAGAGATTTAGTTTACTTTATTTATCTAATTTCTTAAAATTTAGATTTGCGATTACGTATATAATGTATATATGTGTGATCTCTTACGGGACAAAATTAAAATTACACTAATTTTAGCATTATTTTACTTATTTTGTGAAAATTACATCAAAAACATTGGATGATTAACTTCAAGCAATCGCTTTGAGCCGGGGACTCTTTCGGAGCAACCTCTCTATCTCAACTGGGATAGGGGTAAGATATTTCTTCATATTTTATTCCAGACCTACTGAAAAGTAAAAATATACTAGGTAGTTTGTTTGTTATTTTATTAAATTTAGACTAATTATATATAAAGTATCTACTAATTTATTATGTTTATAATTTTTTTATAAGTGTTTAAGATGGAGAAAAATAATAAACTAATTGTTTGTGAGTAAAATAATAAAAAAAGTTAAAAAAAAATGAGTTAAATTGGAAGTGAATACTCTTGCATCCTAATGATTTTTATTAAAACCAGTTCAAACATCAAACTGGTCGTTTTATTAGATTATTTTACAGATCATTCGGACCGTATTGAAAAACTAAATGACTTGTATAAAACTTACATAGGTAATTTAAAATAAAAAATTAAAATTCAGTTCAATCAGTATTGTGTTTTTACCGTTCCAACCAATGAATTAGTAGGTACATATGAATAGGGATTCAACTAAGATAAACAAACGGCGCCCCTTTTTGTGTTCAATGGGTTGTTCTTATCCAAAAAATTTTTAGGGTCGTGATAAACCAGTTGCATGGTAAACCTTCTGGTCTCTTTAATACCCTACTAACCGATAGAAACTAGTAAAATACGACGGCAAGCAGCCGGGTGTGTCATCTTCAAGGAAAATTGTTATAGGATTTTATCCAATTTTGAATACGGTATTCGTAATCACGGGCAAATTCATGTGGGGTCAATGGTCATGGACCCATGGGTATATAAAATATGGCAATAAACATAAACAATTAAACACGACAAGTATGGAGAAGGTTGGTGATATGAGTGGCTGTGGTTACGCTGCAGAAGATATTTACAACTGTCATGAAGAAATTGATTAAATGCCCGTTTTAGTGTTTTACCTATACTTCTTTTATATATAAATTATTATATATAGAATTAGATGTATTTAAATAAAAATTAATAAATTGTTAAAAAAAAAATTAATTTGTAGTCATGAGCGACTTATTTCTATTGGATCATGATCATAAGACCTTATTAAATCTCAACTCGTTAATATAACATATATTACGAAATTTCATTTTCTGTTATATAGTTTTTGTAGTGACATTAAAAATATAATTGATATGATTTATAACATTAAAAATAAAGGTGGTGTAATGATTAAGAATAAAGAATTTTTTTTTAAATAACTCTAGATTCACATCCAATGGAGTGTAAGTCTTTTTTTAATTCTAAACTATTATCTAGTTCAATTATAAAATTACCTCAAAATCCGACCCAGACTGGCCTGCCTACCAGGTCACAATCCAAAAATTGTAACATCAAATTAGTATAAATAAATAATAGAAAAAAAAATGATATTATATAAAAAAAATCTAGGTCTGTCACTGTATTGCTATATGATTTAAAAGACAATAAAATTTTACTTCTTACTTTAATTTAATATAAAAAACTTAGTTGAATAGTTTGGTCATAAATTAATATCATTTTTTCATTTAAATATATCTCATTTTTAACCTAATAAAAGAATGGCAAAATAATACATGTGTCAATTGCCAAGAGCTTTATTTCTAGGGTTTTCCTAACCAACATTTTGAAGCTCTTGATTCCTAATATTACCCATGTAATTTCATTAATTAATTCCCTTTTTTTCATATTTATTATATGTTTTCATCAATTCAATCAATTTACATAAATTCTTTCATTTACACGATTAACTTTCTTTATTTGGAATCTTAAATATTTCAAGTGCATCCATATCTATATCTATATTCTATAAAAAAAGAGTAGTAATTTTGTCACTTGTCGCATTTTTTCACCATTATTGTCACTTGTCACCTTTTTACACCAATATTACCACTTGTTAATTTCTTATTATTCCAATTAATTGTCTCTTATATTAAATAATAATATTCTCTATCTTATTAAATAAACTAGGTTTATTCCACCCCTGCGTTGCGGTGGTTTATCACAGTAAACACACTAAACACAGATATTATATATCATCTGCAAAAGCATAATTTACATAACAAAATTAAATTTCTAATCACGAACTAAACTCTAAACCCTAAAGCCTAAACCTAAACACTAAACTAAGAAAAACTCAAATCTATAAGCAAGTCTCTCTAATTTAATAAAAATTAAATCTTTAAGCAAATATCTCAAATTTAATACTCTCATCTATATTTATTAACTTTCAAAGTTAAAAAAAGTTTTCATAGTCTAAGTCTAAACTTTCAAAACGTCACTACATGTATAAGACATATATAAGCACTTTACATTTCTATTAATATTATATATATATATATATATATATATATATATAATATCATAGGACTCACACTATCCAATATTATATATATAAATATAATCATGTGACCTACACTATATTTAATATTTATATTTTTACTATTCAATTTCATGACTTTTAATTATATATAGTAATTATTTCTCTTATTAAATAGTTATAATACTAATAATTAATATATTATTTATTTTTTTGTTAAAAAAACACACTAAATTTTTTTTTATAAAATACGAAATTTTCTAAAATCAAAATTTTTAATAGTAAGAAATATTTTATCTAAAAAAAATTGAAGTAAAAAAAGAAGTTATCTTAAAAAATGATTTTTTTTAAATAAAATATATTATAAAAGGAGTTTTTAAACAATGATGTTTTTATAAACAATGATGTTTTTTAATTCATTTAAAAACTGAAGTAATAAAAATGATAGATAAAGTTACAGTTTTGGTCTGTTATGTTTAACGTTATTTTTAAATTGAATAGTTTAACTTTAATAATTACAAAAATTATATTTTATATCATTGATTTATAAATTTTTTTTTAATATAATACAAACGGAATTTTTTAATGTCCATTATTTCAAAGATATCAATTGTTACACATTAAAATGTCGTATATAATTTGAATAGTGATTGAAGTTTTTAATTATTTTTTTATTGCTTCAAATATTTATTAATATGTAAGTTAATCATTTTATATTAAAATATCGTTTTATAGTTACTAAATTTTCATTACTAACTACGTAACATTTTATATTAAATTCGTGTAATACACGAGTTAATAACCTAGTTTTTTTTTATATTTGAATAAATTTAAATAGTTTATTAAAACCCAAATTAGTTTATGAAATAATATATCATGTCATGTGATAATTATATTTTATCTTATTTAAATAAGAAATAAATCTTTTCTATACAGAGTTTGCGCATTTCTGGATAATCATGATGCTTTTTTTTCCGCATTTCTCTCCTATATACTTTTCACACATTTTTAAATTAATATAATTTTTTTAATACATTAAAAATACTTTAATATTAAATAAAACACTTTTTTAGAAAACCAAATTATTGTAAAATATATAATTTTTAAAACTAATTTTACAAAACGAAATATTTAAAAAACAAACTTTGAAGAAATTAGCGTTTAAAAAATAATATAATTTTTTTATTATTTAATCAATGAAATTATATTTAATCATATTTTATATTAAAAAATCATTTTATATATCTTATATTTTTTCAATAACTATTAATTAATAATATATTTTTATTAGTCTCGTATAATACACGGGTTAATAACCTAGTTATATTGTATACCTACTTAAAAACCAACGTGTTTGACAAAAGTTGATGGGCCCTTTTTTTTTTTCCTTTACTTCTTTTAATCTTATTAAGATTTAAAACTTGATAAAATATCTTCTTGGCCTTAAGGTTCTAAAGTTTTGGATTTATCTATTTTGTTTCTCAATTTTTTCTCTCCGCTTTGGAGTCGAGACTTCACCTTTTCAGCTTTATAAAATTTTTGTAAAGTATCATTTTGATCTCATAAGTTTATAAGTTTCAAATTTACCCATTTTGTTTCGTGACAAAAAAAATCCTCCTTCAAAAGTAATGTCGGTCACTAGCTTCAACTAAAAGATATATGAACTATATTCTAATATTAATATTAATATATATATATATATATATATATATATATATATATATTAAAGCCCAAACTAATTTTTCGAAGGCTCAAGTGTTCAAGTTCCTTTCTAGTCATTTACTTGTGTTTTTTTTTTTTTCCTTTTTCGTGGCTCATTTATAATAACACACACACTCTTTAATAAATAAAGTTTTTGGTTGACATATTTCAACTATTTAGGCCACTTTAAATTTGATTGGATTCAAATGATTTAATTAGACTTAGAAGTCTAAGAGCATTCTTTGTTGTGACGATCCTCATGCAAGACGTAAGAATGGGAAGTCGAGAAGTTTTGAACCTTAAAGTCTAGTGTGGGGGAATACTAAGGCATCTTAAGCTAGGTTCAAGCATTTGACCTATCAAATAACTATACAATTAAGTAACACAAAGTAGTCACATAATCAAATTTGACCAATCATAGCAACTATAGAGTTTAAACTATAGCTCATGGCCTAACATGACTACTATAGAGTTCAAATTAAGGTATCCAATGGTTATAGTCTACGTCATCCATTTCTAATAACCTAATTCCCTATAACCTAGCCTCTGATACCAATCTGTAACACAACGACCAATGGCAGAATAATCGGAGTATCACGAAGTGCAGATTGTTCAAACGGACGGGGTGTTTAATGTAAATAAATCAAACATAACATTAAAAGAAATTCAATCATATATCCAATCCAAAACATAATCCAATACATCATAAAAAGGAAATACTAAGTATAAAATTTAAAGTCTAAACATAAGCAAAACTAAAAATCTAAATCCAAGCTCTTAGCATGCTTAAATTGCATTTCCACCTAACATATGTTTAAAATAAAAGGTCAACTATTGGTGAATTTCATAAGTTTTAGCACACACCAAAGATAGTTTATAATAGATTAGTTGTCACATGTGAACTAAAAGCATAATGATCATAGCATTAGTTAAGTAGCAAGTATGACATATTAAATAATGTTGATAAGTGTTGTTTGACCAAGAACAAACTATTTCTATATCAAATAGCATGAAACTTTAAAATGTCATAAGTTAACTATCATCGTTCAAGATAAACAAAAAAGTAGCAATTATTAACAAAATGGTTTGAAAAAATATGGCAGTTGCCACAAAAAAACATACAAAATACAAATTTTATGAACAATTTCTAAAGTTAAAAAGAAATAAAAAAGAAACAAATTCTATTTTACTTGAAATGTATATAAATGTGTATTTATAATTGGGTACACAGGACGGGTAAACGGGTATATATAATCGGGACGGGTAAAGAGTTATACGAACAAATACCAAACCCGTCCCATACCCGCGAAAATTTTAAAAATTAATTCCATACCCGGCCCAATACCCATCGGGTTTGAGAATACACGTCCCATATGTAGCGAATTTCGGGTAGACCCGTCAGACACTTGTTTTTTTGCCATCCCTACGATTGGGTTTGAAATTTTTGTTATCTGCTTTAATTTCGTGTTTTATCTCATTCCTTTTAGCTTCTTTGTTGATAAAATTTAAAACTTGGTAGGATTTATTCACTAACGGTGGCTGTAACTTGATGGGTCACGAATGGAGCTCCATGGGTGAAGAGGAAGAAACGGGTGGAATAAGAAAGTGGAGTTAGGGTTTAACAACTTCAGTCCCTCTCTTTATTCCTAACTAATTTTAGTTTTAAGGTTTTTCAGTTTTAGTTCTCTAGTTTTTATTTTTAAATAAAAGGTTTATAAGAAACTTCGTAAAATATATAAATTTTAACTAGATTCATAAAGTTATATAATTACTTTTTAAGAATAAAAATTATATAATTTATTAAATAATTTCTCAATATTTGTATAACTAAAATATTTATACATTTGAATAATGTTTTAACATAGTTTATATTTTGTTATAAAAATTTACATTTTAACTTTTAAACTTGGAATTATATATATATATATATATATATATATATAGGGCAAGGTATAAAAAATAACCCTCATCTTTTGCTACAACTACATAACCCATTTCAACCAATCATAACCTTACATATAAGCATTTCATTAAAATATTAAAAAGGGCATCATAGTCATTTTACCTTTATAAGTTTTCTCCCCTATCTTTTTTAAACATTAATAACTTTTTTATAATATATTATTTTTTAAAAAACATTGCACCATTATATTCGTCTCATTTTTCTTTTTAATTCCGTTATAGTCTCGACTAATTTTTTTTACTTTTTTTAAATGCCCTATATTTACATCATTGTAACGAGCTTAAATAAAACAAATTTATTTGAATTTTTTTTAAAAATGATAAATTACAATGATGTAATTTACATTGACGTAATTTATCGTGATGTAATTTACATTGACGTAAAATTCGGTTTCGGTTTTTTTCGGTTAATTTGGTTCCGGTTCGGTTTTTTCGGTTAATTCGGTTTCGGTTCGGTTTTTTTTGGCCTTTTGCTCATCCCTAATTTGTAACGAGCCTAAATACAACAAATTAGTTTGAATTTTTTTCGAACAATGATAAATTACATCACTATAATCATCATTGTTAGAGAAAAAAATCAAAATAATGTGTTATATTACATCATTGTAATTTATTATTGTAATTATCGTTGTTAGAGAAAAAATAAAATAATGTGTTATATTACATCACTGTAATTTATCATTGTTAGAAAAAAAATTCAAAATAATGTATTATATTCATGCTCGTTATATCGATGTTTAATAACGGACAATGAGAAAAAAAAATTAAAAAAACTAGTCAACATTATAACGGGAATTAAAGAGAAAATTACATCACTGTAAATAATGTGTTACGTCACCGTTAATTATGTCATTGTAAATTACTTCATTTTGTGTTACATTACTTTATTTTGAGTTACATTACTGTAATTTACCATTGTTAAAAAAAATTTCTAATTAATTTGCTATCGTTAAGCTCGTTACAATGATGTAAATACATGACATCAAAAAAAAAATAGTCGAGACTATAACGAAATTAAAGAGAAAAATGAGACGAGTATAATGGTGCAATTTTTTTAAAAAAATAATATAGTATAAAAAAGTTATGAATGTTTAAAAAAAAGGGGGTAAACTTTACATAAATGACAAATGTCCTAAATGCCCTTCATACTAAAGACAAAGGAATTGACACGTGGCACGATCCTACACACTTACCTTTTTCAAGTAACCATTAGATGATGGTTAATGGGTTGTAGCAAAAAATGAGGGTTATTAAAAATTCCATCCCCTATATATATATATATATATATATTCATTATTGCTGTTATTATTATTTTATATTATGTATATATATGTATTCTTAATAAATTTCAATGAGATTAAAATCTCGAATTCTCCTTAAAATTTCTGAAATTATATAAATTATCGAAATGTTACAGAAAGGTCTTCATTTCAATTCCGTCCTCATCTTCTCCGATTATACATACATTCAACTCGAAATGATTACATGATTTTGTTCTTCAAATTCTGCAATTGTTCTTGGTTTTCTATGCATAACAATCATCACCCTATGTGAATCTCAAGTTGTACTCAAGGTAATCAGATTTGGGGATTGATTTATATCACCTTTGAACTTTAGAAGTTGTAGATTTGGCCCTACTTTCTCCATATTTCTGACAAAAAATGATAAGAAATAGTTGAATAAAATGTCATTGAATTTCCAGAATATGTGTATGTGTGCACCAGATCTTGAATCAAGATATAAAAATAATGCTATACTTTGACTTTTCTACGCTTGCATATCAAGATATGCGCCAATCTCATTGTCTAGAAAAACAATGATTGGTGAAAAGTTAATGTAAAAATAACATTCAAGAGTGTCCATCTATTAGTATAAAACTAAATAGCAATATGGTAAGAGACTAAAAAATTGGTACCCATTAAAACTTAACGTAAGAAAAAAATGTTGTACTTTTTCATGGGACATCCAAAATTATGATGTGATTTTGTTGCTGACAGATTTAAAGGTAAAGATCTAGGTGTTGGGATAATCTTGATGTGTCAATGGGTGTTGGTTTATTAGAATGGGTCAAATAGTTTTATTTTCAGTATTTTGTTTAAATTAGTCACATGTTTGTTTGATTACTAAGTCATAGATAGTGGGTCTAGATCATGGGCATGTTTATTTGTTTGTGGGCTTGATTTCCTACATTTTAGGAGGTCATTTACGTGGGGTATGGCTGCAAGTTTAGGACTTTAAATAGTTTGTTTATTTGCTTTTGTAGTGTGTGATTTCTAATATCAAAAGTGTCGATCATTGTTAGATCAAAATCTTGTTGTACTTTCTTTTGTTTGTGTTTTCTGGGGCTGATTAACCAACAATTGGTATCAGAGCAAGGTTCAAGAGTGCCGGTTTGAGAGTCGTGTTCGAAGATAGGGGAAGCAGCCCTCTAAACTGCAGGGCTGAGAAAGAAGGAAAGCAAGTCGTTGGAAGAATGCAAGAAAGAGCTGATTGAAATCAGCAAAGAATGAAAGTGAAACAGAAAGGAAGACAAGCAGTAGCAGGTCCGATTGTAACTTGGTGATCGGAAGCAAGCAGAATGAAACAGTAGGACTCGACTTTCAGATCGAGAAAAGAACGTAGTAGCAAGAAAGAAGACCGTCACATCGCCGGAAGGAAGAAAGCACCGGTGATTGCAAGACCGTTCCCGGGAAAGAAGAACAGAAGCCGTAATGACCGAACGGCTTGACCGAGACCAGACAAGGGTGACTGATGACCGAAGGCTCTTCTAAGGAAGAAAGATAGACCGAATTGAAGTTTCTGCTCAAAAGACTGAAAGAGAGCGGCCGGAAGATTGATTCCGGCGTGAGAAAGAAGACCGAAGACAGTAGCTGTTGCCGGAAGGAAAACCGGAGAGAAGACCGTGGCCGGAAATTATTCTGGTGTAGAGACCGACGAGCTGAAGGTTCAACGACAGAGAAAGAGACCAATGGCTGAAAAATCTAGACAGAGACCGACCTGTTTTTGGCCGGAAAAAAACCCGAACAAGATCAGTTCGTTTGGAAGAAAAAGAAGATCGTAAGTTGTCGAAGGTTAAAAGGGATGGTTTATTTCGTGGAGTGTTTTTTTTTGTTTGACCGGAGATTCACTAGAACCACGAACAAGAAAGAAGAAAGCCTTGTTTATTTCAAAATTTTGGCACGCAAAACAAAGCATGGAAATTGCGGTGGATCTTGAAAAAGACACAGTAAATTAATTTGAAAATGAAGCAATTTTCAATTAATTCAAGAAGCATATCGAATGCAAGCAAGAAACCAATTACCGTTTAGTAAGAAAGCAAGAATGAAAGAAAGTAGCAAGATTGAATCATTGCGATTCATATAGCAAGAGCAAGAAAGTAGCAAGTTTAGCAAGTGAAAGTATGGAGCAAGAGCAAGAAGATTCGACGCAAGCAAGTAAGAATGGTTCGAATCAAGAAGCATGACTAGATCAAGATTAAGGAGGTGAATGTTGGGATAATCTTGATGTGTCAATGGGTGTTGGTTTATTAGAATGGGTCAAATAGTTTTATTTTCAGTATTTTGTTTAAATTAGTCACATGTTTGTTTGATTACTAAGTCATAGATAGTGGGTCTAGATCATGGGCATGTTTATTTGTTTGTGGGCTTGATTTCCTACATTTTAGGAGGTCATTTACGTGGGGTATGGCTGCAAGTTTAGGACTTTAAATAGTTTGTTTATTTGCTTTTGTAGTGTGTGATTTCTAATATCAAAAGTGTCGATCATTGTTAGATCAAAATCTTGTTGTACTTTCTTTTGTTTGTGTTTTCTGGGGCTGATTAACCAACACTAGGTCCCCTTTATCTTATTAGTCTGCTACTCAATCTCATCTTTCAGGTATTTTTCTCCGAAGATGATTTTATTTTTATCGTCATGCTTATTGTATTTGTTAAAAAAATTCGTATATGAATTCGACACCTTTAATGTTTTGTATGAAAATGATAAGAATTGACTGTGGTGTTTGTGTGTTTTTGTTGATGAATTATTTTCCATTTTCAATTTTAAATTGGTCATTGCACGTCGCAACCGTGATTCCCCTGGTGCTTGCTTATCACCTTAAACGTTTATGTGCCAAAACAAGTTGATTTCAGGGTTTTCTAAATAGCATGATGACTGAAGTTTTAAGTGTGTATTTTGGGTCACTTAGTTATATAGGTGAATGATGTATGTGACCAAATTTTTCTAGTTCAGAAAGATATAACAATTGGTTGATAATCAAAAATGAAATAAACTATAAGTTGTAATACAATTGATTTAAGTGCGCGTATGTGCACAAAGGGGAACATGATTGGACTACCTTCATTTCGAGTGCAATATTTTTTTTGAACAGTCATACTATCCTACTCCTACACTACACCTAATATTCCACCCTTACTTGGATTTGAACCAAAGACCTCCTTTCTAAGAGGCAATGCCCTTGATCAAGTGGGGTAGTCCCACATTGGCATTTCGAGTGCAATATTTACCATTTCTATTTGTGCGAAAGGATTTTTCTTTTCTGAAAAACGCCTTTCGAAAGTCGCCTATTTGTTCACTTCAGCATATGGAGGGTAATTCTAACCCAATTTGTTCATAAAATTTTGGATATTTTTGATTATTTTTAAATTTTGGAAATGTTTATTATTGTTAGAAGGGACACTTCAAGGGGATGCCATTTCAGGGTGTGGTGAAACATTTTGTGATCCAAGTAGGCAAGAAGGTGACTCTGATAATCATGTAGTTATAGAGGAATGGACTTCTAGAAGGAAGCAGTACAATGAGTTTGAGAA
The DNA here is from genome assembly GCA_009363875.1 of Mikania micrantha. Lineage (NCBI taxonomy): Eukaryota > Viridiplantae > Streptophyta > Magnoliopsida > Asterales > Asteraceae > Mikania > Mikania micrantha. The sequence continues at coordinate 42,270,636 of CM018685.1, forward strand.
AATGTTTCTCTAAATTCACATCAACTTTCATTTTCAAAAATACACATTACTCATTATCTTTTATGTATTTATTAATTTTTTTAATAACCATTAAACCTTTTTTGTTTAGCGCTATAAAGGTATTGATTAATTTTATTTTGGAATTTGCATTATCCAGTAAATTGAGGTGGTGGACACAATTGAACATTGGAGACCTAAATCTCAAATTGGGATAATTGATGTAACATTAAACAAAAAAATTAAGGTTTTAGTTTCCTTGAATGTCAAAATATGAGCCCTATTTAAAATTGATCAAGTGCCCTTTTGGTCATAGTTTTTTTAGACGACCGAGTAGGTGGTTTCACCACGTTCATCAACAAAGGGTCATCATTAAAGTGAATTATTGTAAGTTGATATCAATGAAGGAGTCACCAGTACAGGGAATGATATGTTGGTTTATATCAAATATGCCTACTTTAACTTCTTGCAATCACTTCTAGCACCCAAAGAACCAACTTCACATTATCATTTAACAAAAAAAAATTATCAGATTGACATTAAAAACACAGTGAGGAACCACCTTTTTTGTAAGTGGTGCTTTAAGGTCATGCAAGCTTATGTGTTTTCAGAATCAAAGGTATTATTTTTTTTTGGGTAGTCATTTATGAACCTACGCGTGCTTATGATTAATCATCAAACCTGCCATGCCATCACTCAGGTTTGTGGGTTGGTTAAATTTTAGTTAGTTTTTTTTAACAGCAAATTTTTTCCACCTTTTGTCCACTATGGGATTAGAACCCTCAACCTACTTTAGGAAGGACACCTTTTGTAAGATCAATTAAGGTTGATGCTCACCAAAACATCTCTTGAACCAGTCTTGGACTCTCAGAAGACAAACAACCTTCGGAAGGAAAGAATTAACCTTCGGAAGAACTATTGCTTCCGAAGGATAATTCTCCTCTTCTATAGGCTATACAAAAGAATGAAGCTTCCGAATCCATCCTCAGCACTTAGAGCTTCAAAACACTCAGAGCTTCCGAACGACTATTAGTTTCTTCCAAAGACAAAGACTTCTGAAGACTTTCTCTGACAAATATTCCGGACACTTATAGAAATAATCAGAACTACTTTATCTCATCAAGACCAACAAAGAAGACATTCAGATGATAGTCAGCAGCAAAGTAGATTTGTCAGAACTACAAAGATACGAAGCATTTAATGCCTTTTGTAGTTTAGGTATTTATGTAAAAGTCAATGCAGTCTTTTGTATTAATTGTAATTAATATGGCTTGTCCTGTCAAGACCATAACAGATACTAGTTTTAGCATTCATTTGTTTCTAGTGTTTTGTCCAGCCGTGTATCCCTACGAGGATACAACTGTAGGTTTTAGTATATAATCCTTCACTTGTAACTTAGCAAAGGCATGAGTGTGTGCTTAGACTTTAGAGTCTTGTTAAACTTTGGAAGTCAGTTCTTGAAGGACCATTCGTTCCAACAGTTGCTACTGCTGGAGCACCTGTTCCAAAAGATCCATCTCTATATTCAGATGAAGACTACAATAAAATGGAAGTCTACTCAAAGGCACTATGGCTGATTCAAATGTCCATTCCAAACTCCATCATACATGCATTCAAGAAATGAAAATCTGCTAAAGAGCTGTGGAACTCTTTGAAGCAGATGTATGAAGGGTCTGTAAATATGAAGGAAAACAAGAAAGACATGCTGAAACAAAAGTTTGAGAACTTATGTCAAGAGAACAATGAAAAGATACCTTTCAATATCTAAGGTATGTTCAACTTGTTGATGAACTAACAACTGCAGGTGCAAAGATGGAGAATCAAGATGTGATCAGGAAGTTTCTAAGATCTCTTCCACATACGTGGAACATTTATTCTGTTACCATTAGAAGAACAAAAAATCTTAGAACTTTGAACTTATGAGAATTATTTGGTATACTAAGTGCATACCAAATGGAGATTGATGCTCAAGAACCGAAACAAACACCTTCTGTTCCTCTTGGATCAACTGCTTTGTATGCCTCCATTCATAACCCTCCATTTTAGAGTTATCAGCCCATATACCATTCAAACTCCTCACCCATTATCACCTTCCCAGAAACACCAACGCTATCTTCATCACACTTAAATCCATTTTCCTAGTACAACCCCACTGCTCACCTCTGGCAGGGAGCATTCATGGCTGAAGAAACAAACTATTTTCATCTGTGTCAAGAAGATCTAGATGGTATTCCTGCAGATGATCTGGAATAATTGGACATCAATTACCAAATGGCCATGATATCCTACCGAGCAAATAAGTTTTACCAAAGAACCAGAAGACAGTTCAAGAAGCACAATATGAAGACTGGGTTTGGTCTGGATAAATCCAAGCTAAAATGTTACAACTGTCAGCAACTGGGCCATTTCACCAGAGAATGCAAGTCTCCAAGCTCTCAGCCATCGACCTCAGCTCAGCCAAACTACCAATCATCTAAAACCTCAAGCCAGTCAAACAATGCAAACATTGCAGAGCAGCATGACTTCTCTAACTGGAGCTTCCAAGTGGAGGAAGCATCTACCTCAAATAATGCACTAATGGCAAATGACTCCACCTCCTCATTCAAGATAATAGATGATATGTGTACTCCTGAATGTCTTGACAATTGAATGTATATAAACGATTCAATGCTCAAGTCTGTGATGAACTTTAGTCAACACAAGGTGTTAAAACAAATTTTTTTTGAAGCTGAAAGAAATTACAAAGAAAAGATTGAGGAGTTAGAAAAGACAATTCTAGTTTGAAACATGAAGACACTAACAAACAGTATCAAATAAACAATCTTTTGGAACGACTTACAACTGCTAAAACAGAACTTGTATTGGCTGAATCTTACAGAGACATATTTCTCAGTCAGGGAGAGAAGTTTGAGAAACTTCTCAAAATAACTGAGATACCTGAGTTGGTAAAGAAGAAGGGTGCTAGGATGGGTTATTACAAAATGGAACCTCCATCTGCATACACTCCAACAGCAGATATTAAATGTAAACCTGAAACAAATCTTGTGTATGATGAAAATCTTGACATACATAAGATTCAACAAGAAAATGATTTGCCTGATGATAGCCCTACTCAATCAATCTGTTCCTCTGATTGAAAAACTAAAATCATTTACAAAACAAAAGAAAAGAAATAAGAAAACCACACCACCTTTTGTTAAAGCTAAATATGTACAAACTAGGAGTACATCATCAAATGAAAATGTCACTTGTCCATCTCACAAGTCACATAGGGCTAAATAAGGAAACAGAAATGCTGGTATATCAAAGGTTCAGGTAAATCACTCCAACAAAAATCGTGTTGGAACATCCAAGTCAAAGTCAAGCAAGTCCAGTTCAGTGAAACACAGCTCGAGCTCCTCCACAAGAAGGAACTTTCAGAAATCAACCAAAATTCAATCAATGTGTCTAGTTTGTGGAGACACTAATCACTATGATGTTGATTGCTTCTTTAATCCAAGAAGCAGAAAACATTCAAAATCTTGTATGAGAGAAAACAACAAGGGAAGTATTAGTAGATCATCTCAGTTTTCGGAAGGTCAACAAACTGCTTCCGAGAGAAAAGGGCCAGGCACAGAAGAAACCATCGGAGGTGTTGACCTCTAATAACAAAAACAGAAAGAACAAGAAGTCTTCTGAAGTAAGGAATCCATCGGAAGCAAAAATCAGATCAACTTCCAGAAAGAACAAGAAGCCCTACAACTTTGGAAGAAGACACGCAGAAGACAGAGACCAGTTAAAGACCAAGTCCAATCCATCGGAAGACAAATCCAGAACTGCTTCCAATGGATTCCAAAAGAAAGAAAAGAAACACTGTCAACCAATTCCAAAGGTCAACAAAGTCTGGAAGAGGAAAGATTCCACTGAACCCATGGTCCCTCCAACAAATTCATCATCCGTACCTCCCAAAATGATATCAAAGAAATTCACTTACAATGATGCAAATGGAAAACCCAAGACCACATGGGCTTGGATTCCCATCTGAAACTGATCCAATTTTCATATGTGCAGGGACAACAAGATTCAAAAAGCAACTTGTGGATAGTTGACAGTGGCTGCTCCCGGCACATGACAGGCAACAAGACCCATTTGCACAAGTTTGAGCCATTCTTTGGAGGGTCAGTTGCTTTTGGAAGTGATCCAGTAGGTGGGTACATCACAGGTACGGGAACAATAACAAATGGCAAGGTAAGCTTTGAGAATGTACATTTTGTGAATGAATTAAATTACAATTTGCTGAGTGTCTCGCAGGTGTGTGACTAAAAACATAACATGTTTTTCACTAAGCATGAATGCATTGTCCTGAAACCAAGATTAGTTGTTCCAAATGACCAAATTCTGCTCAGAGCTCCCAGAAGGAACAACATGTATATGTTGGATATGAGCACAGCTTCATCACTTAGCAATATAAACTGCTTTGTTTCCAAAGCCTCACTTGATGAATCATCTCTTTGGCATAGAAAACTCTGTCATGTAAACTTGAAAAACATGAATAAATTGATTAGAAATAACTTAGTTATAGGTTTACCAACAAAGGAATTCATTTGTGTTGATAAATGTGTTGCCTGCCTTAAAGGGAAGCAACACAAATCCTCTCATCATGCCAAAGAGATAAACTCAATTACAACAGTCCTACACTTGCTTCATATGGACTTGTTTGGCCCTACAAGTGTGAAAAAGCTAGGTAGGAAATCTTATTGTCTGGTGGTCTCTAATGACTTTTCAAGATATACCTGGGTATTCTTTTTGAGTACCAAGGATGAAACTGCTGAAATCTTGAAGTCATTCATTCTTAAGGTTGAGAATGAAAGTGATCACAATGTGAAAATCATTAGGTCCGACCAAGGTACAGAATTTAAGAACCATACTTTGAAATCTTTTTGTGAATCTAAAGGTATTACAAGACAATTCAGTGCTCCTAGGACTGCACAACAGAATGGTGTTGCTGAGAGAAGGAATAAGACACTGATTGAGGATGCTAGAACCATGTTATCTGATACCAAACTACCAATTACTTTTTGGGCAGATGCGGTCAATACTGCCTATTATGTTCAAAACAAAATATTGGTAGTTAAATCACATGGTATGACTCCTTTTGAGATTTGGCATAAAAGAAAACCATTTATTGGATTTCTTAAACCATTTGGATGTCAATGCATAATCTTGAATACCAAAGATCACCTAGCCAAGTTTGCTGAGAAATCAGCTGAGGGATTCTTTGTTGGATATTCTTCTCATGCTAAGGCATATAGAGTATACATCAAAACTTCTAGGATTATTGAAGAGTCTGCAAATGTTCAATTTAATGAACATACTATCAATAAAACTGGAACCGGCCCTGATTAGCTATTTGATCTTGATGGATTCACACCTGCTTTTAATCTTTCAAAAAAGTATGTTACAGGACCTCAGACAACTACCTCAGTCTCAAATCAACTCAAAAGGGAAGATGATTTTCGTGTTGAACTACCAATAGCTTCAAGACAAACCTTGGCAGAATCCACTTCAACACCACAAACAGTCTCACAATCTGAAACCATCATCACATCTCAAGCTGTTCCTCTAAGTGACTCCGCTTGTGTCCCACAGAGTCAAGAGGAAGTTGGCAGCCCTGCTGATGAAGTAACCACATTGGAAACCTCTCAACCTAGAAAGAATCCATCCACAGCAGTCCAACATCAAAGAATTCAAGATTTTCCTGAAATATAACTTGAGGTTGTACTCCCAAACCTTGAGTCAATTACTCAGGATTTAAGTTCTCAGTTGGATGTTATTACTAGAACTCGCATCCATACCTCTCATCCAACTGAAAACATCATTGGAAATGTCGAAGAAGGAGTAAGAACAAGAGGTTCCTTTCATGTAGCAAACATCTGTTTATTTTCTTGATTTTGGTCCCAAATTGAACCAAAGAAAGTTGTTGAAGCATTGAAAGATAGTAGTTGGGTAGAAGCAATGCAGGAGGAACTCCTTCAATTTGAAAGGCAAGGAGTTTGGAAGGTCTGCCCGTTACCTAAGGAAAAATATGCCATCGGAACCAAGTGGGTGTTCAGAAACAAAAAGGATGGCAAGGGTGTAGTCATCAAGAACAAGGCAAGACTGGTTGTACAAGGGTACACACAAGAGGAAGGAATCGATTATGATGAAGTTTTGCTCCAGTTGCAAGAATTGATGCCATCAGAATATTCTTAGCATTTGCAGCTGCTAAAAACTTCAAGGTTTTCCAAATGGATGTTAAAAGTGCCTTCCTCTATGGGAAAATTGATGAAGAAGTATATGTTTGTCAACCACCTGGATTTGAGGATCCAAAGTTTCCTAATCATGTCTGTAAGCTTGATAAAACTCTATATGGGTTGCATCAAGCTCCCAGAAAACGGTATGAAACTTTATCCTCATTCCTACTTTCAAACAACTTAAAGAGAGGAAAAATTGACAAAACTCTTTTCTTCAAGAAATCCAATCAACATATTATGCTTGTTTAGATTTATGTTCCACTAATGAATCTCTCTGCAAGGATTTTAAAGCCCTAATGAAGTCTAAATTTGAAATGAGTTCAATGGGAGAGCTTACTTTCTTTCTTGGACTTTAGGTGAAGCAAACTCCTACAGGGATATTCATTAATCAATCAAAATATGTCAAGGATATTCTTGAAAGGTTCAACTTTAATGACTGCAAAGCTTTAGGGACCCCGATGTCACACCCCGAGCCGGCGGGCTGGATCGACTTTCCCGTCGGGCAGAAAGTTCTCGGGGCGCGATATCGTTTGATAATCAAAATGATCAGATTGCTCACATGGCACATGATATATAAATGAGAAATGTTAACAAGACATTGATACAGAATTACAAAGTTAAATTGCATTGTTATGTTCATAATTTAATCAAGTAATTCTACCCAAAAGAATCATTGAGTTTTCTATCTTGTATCTGCACAAGATTTACAAAAGATGATTCAAAGTTTTGTCATTCAAAATATTCACAACACAAAATGAAGCTAGGTCCTCTAAAAGTCCACTAGCTTAAGTCCTGAATGTCTGGTGACTAAACCTGTTCATCACCTGAGAAAACATGCATTTAAACAAAGTCAACACTAGGTTGGTGAGTTCATAAGTTTAGTAATTGAAAGCAATTGATTTATTGTCATTAACAATCACAATGTTTCACACAAGTCTTAATGATATTTGTCTCATTTGTCTCACACAATGTCCTCTCCATAGTTATACTTACAAATAGTATTTCATCCAATCAAGCATGCTTATATATAGGGCATACGCAGGGGAACAAGCCTTAGCCGACATCCCACCACATACTCAACATAATTCAACACCACTTGCAATACAACTATGGATACTCATTTCTATGTCACATGTGTTCACCCCAATTGATAATCACCCATAATTTGTGTTATTCACCCGTAGTGTTATATGTATATAATATAAAAGAGTGTGAGGGAAGCAAGTTATCAAAACCGAAGTGATGATAAACCCTAGGTGTTTTAAGGAAAATAGATTTATCAAATCTTATCCTTGTTATTACTCTCTCAATTGGAGGATCAACTGTAATTCACTTCTCATAATAGGAGTGACAGTGAACTTATTGATATTGTTCTCCATCTTGAATGTATAGAGCCTAAATGGAATCCATTGTGGTCCTCACGTAATCAGACCACAATGCATACAATTTACCTCTATCCCATTTGTAGTCTCAATGTCTTCAACGAAACTATTACCAGTAATATGACACGAGAGAAAATCAATTCCTCAGTCTACCAGTCAATAGAATCGAAGGATTTAATTACAATTAGTTACTGTGGATTAATATCACCGTGTGTCGTTTACCAAACCTGACTGATGCAGCCCTGTTACCAGTCATATGATACCGGCCAATGATAATATACGATCAACGTACTGACCTCACTCGCCGGCGGTTTGTCAAACCTATGGTATAACTACTTTATTGTCGGTTTAGTCGCACTAAATTAACTGGTAAACGATTCTCTTATAAGGGACTTACGAATGTACTTGATCTCATGAGCACATGATTGTTGTGATATAATACAAGCAGTTTAATAGTAATCAATTGTTGTTATGTTCACCCATTGTCATCATCTCAATGATGTCTGTTCTCAGTGTTATGTGTTCTCATAGTCTTTAAAAAAATGTTATAAGAACTCGTCTTATTACACGATGTTAGTAATTGTGTGAATGATATATTTATCATGAAATTATGTTATCATGATTATCATTCTTGTTATCACTTGAAATTGTCTCATGTTATCATGTTGTTATCTCATTGTAAATAACGAAGTGTTATAAGATCAAATCTTATTTCACTTAAGTTATTTAGATGCTTGGATGAATTCATGAAGTTATATTATCATGAAACATCCTTGATTGTCATAATTGTTAATACACACACAAGCATACACATTGATCTTGAATAAAGTATGATAATAAAGATAACTGAATGTTATCTAAATCATAGAATGCATGAATTAGTGTACTAAACTTTTAAGTAAATAAAAGAATTAGCATGTTTCTCAGCCCCGCAATTTAAAATCAAAAATATTAGAAAAGGGGCGTATGAACTCACCTGGATATTGAAATGGTTGACTAAATAATAACAGAAAATGCACACGCTCACTGTTGTTCTTGAGATTGTGTTCACGACCCTGTGTTGTATTCAAGTTGTTTGTAACTTACAAGTATAAGTTATAGGTATGTGTGTGTGTGTGTTAGCCCTAAAGTTGGGTAACACTTGTGATTCTTTGTTATCACTTGGTCCTAATTCACTTGTGATGGATCATACCAACACTTAACCAATTAGGTTAAGCTTAGCACATCGTGTATTCTTTTTTGGAGGTTTGGTCTCATCACCCTTATTAACCGTATGTCCAAGTTTGAAAATCCATATTATTCTCAAAGTATAAGACTTAGGTTTATTGATATTTAACCTCCGTTATTTAAAGGTGTTAATACAAAACTTAGTTCCTTAACACTTTTATAAAAAGATTTGTAGGTTTTATCAAGTGGTTTACATAAAATCTTTCACCACCTTTGTAGTAAAGTTTATCAACGCTCATAAATACATGCATGTTGTTTATTGAAGTTGATTTCAAGCACATCATTTTCAAGTCTTGGACAATGGCTGCCATGCGAATGAATATGGGCCGAATGAAGTTTAACCCGAACCAAGCTAGTCATGCGAATGGAATGAGCTTGGCCGAATAAGGGGGAGACATGCGAAGGTGTGATGTTGGCCGAATGAGAGGTTCATGCGAAAGAGGGCACCCGACCGAATGACATGGCTGTGCGAAGGACCCATTCGGCCTTGGCCATTCTGCTGGGCTGGGTCTTTCTCCTTCGGCCGTTCGAACCCAAGCAAGTGCAAACCCCCGATTTCAAGCCTAGTCTACACCAAGAGATGCCATAGGTTACTACCACATTCCTAAGTGTTTTCGTGAAGTTTCCCTAAGGTTTAGGTGAGTTAGAACCGGTTTTTGATGGAGTTCGAACAAAGGGGTTTGAAAACCCTAAAATCGCAAACTTTGAGCTCAAATTTACCTCATTTCAGGTGGTTCAAAGCTCCGATTTCTTGTACTTTCGTGTGAGGAATGTTGAGAGCTTCGATTTGATATGTTATTTGCAAGATTTAGCTAAGAAATGGGTGAGATATGAGGGTTTTTGTGATGAAAATCTAGAGAGAGAGAGGAAAACCGGGTTGGAGTTAGAGAGAGAGAGAATGGGTGTAATAAATGAGGAAGAAAGCCTCATTTAGAGTTTATATACCCCGCGGGTGTTCGGGTTTGTTTCGGTTGCTCGGTTCTTGCTTTCGTTACATTTCCGGAACGTATGCGAGTATTTTACGAGTTTAATGATAATGGTTTTATTTTTACATTTTGAAAGTGGTTATTCCTAGTAAATGTTTTAAATTCATTTTTTTACTTTACTGTATCGAAAACATTTATTTTAAAGGTTTCGTTAGATCGTGTCACCTTCGCGCGTATTCATTCGAATCGTCACCCGAACGAACACGACGAGGGTTTCACTTTCTGATTTTTGTTTTCTACTGTCCAGTTATCATTCAGAAAGTTAAACTCACATATATGTTTGTGTGAATCGTCACCCACGCAAACACTCTGTCAGTTCATTATTCATAAACGAAACTGAATTGTTATTTGAATTGTATTTCCTCACTGACGGACTCAACTAACTTGCCTGTTTTCACATTGTTATTATCGAATTCCCATTGTTTTCTCTCTGAATTGTCGGCCATCTGATTCTCGTTATTTGTGGACATCATATCGCAATCGATATGTTTTTTTCATTTGTTTTCACCCTGTTGTTTCACATGAGTTGTTGCATTTACTGTATTTAAATTTTCACTTAAACACATACAACTGATATTTGTTTTCCTTAGTCCTTTGTCACAAACTGTTTACACATTGTATTTACACATAGTAAATAGTGAAAGTACACGTATTGGTACGGGCTTGCCGGACGATCTTGTACTGGTTGTCACACCCAACAGAGCTATGATTGGCTCTTTAATGTGTCTCACAGCAAGCATGCCTGATATCATGTTTGCAACTTGCCTATGTGCACGATTTCAGGCCAATCCCAAGAGTTCACATATGTTTGCTGTGAAAAGAGTCTTTAGATACCTCAAAGGAGCACCAAGTCTAGGATTGTGGTATCCTATGAATGCAGACTTTCATTTTATGGCTTATACCGACAGTGATTATGGGGGTTGCAACATAAGCAAGAAATCCACATCAGGAGATGTCAATGTCTTGGATCCATAATAGTTTCATGGCAATTAAGAAGCAGACCTATGTTTCTACTTCTACTGCAGAAGCTGAATACATTGCTGCCTGTAGTTGCTATGCTCAAGGTATCTGGATTCTAAATCAAATGAAAGACTATGGAGTAGAACTTTCCAATACTCCAATACATATAGATAACTCCAGTGCAATCTCCATCACCAATAATCCTGTCAAGCATTCGAAGACCAAGCACATTGACATCAGATATCACTTCATAAGAGATTGTGCATAAAAGAAATTAATTCATCTAGTCAAAGTTGATACCTAACATAATCTTGCTGTTCTCTTCACCAAGGCTTTTGTTGAAGGAAGATTCAGGTATTTAATCACAACTATTGGTATGATCAATTTTGAATAAATGAATTTGTACCAAGGTTTAAATAATCCTTTGGAAGATAAACTTAACTTATCTTCTGAAAAGTATCCACTCATCAGAAGAAATGTTAAGTCTTCAGAAGTGTTCTTTAATCCTTAAGTCGGAAGAAGTCACACCTCTAAAGAAATATATTCTTATGCAAGTATTTCTCTTCAGATATAAATTCTTTGCTTCTGAAATTATTCTCTTCTGATTACTTGTTAAGTGTACTTTTCATTAGAAGCACTTGTCTTCCGAAGCATACGCTTCTCTGTTGTAAATGTTCTGATCTCTTCCGATACTACATGACAAACTTCTATTTTATTTATCGAAAGCCTCTCTTTCTCAAAATAAATGTCTACTTTTATCTTTCGAACTTAATTGTGCTACACAGCTGTCGCGGAAGACCTTTTCATCTTCTGTCACTCCGGATCTCAAAATTTAACGTGTCTCTATATTAAATGCTGACATCCGAAGGTTTAAAAGGTCTCCTGCTAATTCAAATTTTCATTTCCTTCTTTTTCAATCGTCAGTTTTCTCCGACTAAACCCTAACCGTCAAATCTCCAAATGGCTCTCCTTGCATTTGAACATGCTCACAACCTTGTCGCAGAATTGTCTGCTCTTTTCACCGATCATCTCGTTCCTTAGACGGAGAAGATATTTTACGGCACTTACAGTTAACCCCGTTGTGTATGAATCTCATCACCAACAGTTTTGGGGCTCCTGTTCCATTGTTGATTCTCCAACTGGCAGATCTCTCTTGGCTACCATTGACTCTCATCCAATTTCCATTTCTGTGGAAACAATATGTCGACATCTTAACCTCAATGATGTCAGGGGAAGTGTTTCTTTCTCAAAAGATGAGGAAACAATGAACTTTCAGTCAATGGGGTACGAAGGTCCTTGTAACATCAGTGCCGGAAACGTCACCGGAACAGTGATCTCAACAGTAACATGAACAGTAATCAGGTACAAACTATACGTATTTCAGTGTATGTCATATTCATATCATGTATCATTATCATTTCGTGTTATCAAAGAGCAAATTCAGAATCATTTCAGAGAAACAAAACTCAGGAACATGCTTCATCAGTCAGATAATTATCTGGCAATACAGAACCATCATTTGATTATTTGTTAGGATTATATTATGTATAATCGTATGTAAGGCTTTATAGAACAAAACAACAACGGATGTCGTTACGTGAATGATAAATCGATGGATTATTCGTATAGGTGACGATATGTACGAATATATCTGAAAGTTTAACGTTCTGAATGATATTAGATAATTAGAAAACCATATTGAAAAGTATAGTTATCGTCGTGTTCGTACGAGTGACGATACGAACGAATACGCGAGACGACTGTACGATTCGATTTTAAACAGTAAATTAAATATTTCTGAAAATTTAAAATAAATGAAAGATATTTAGTTAATTTACTAGGAATAACCACCTAAAACAATTTTATAAACTCTTGTTTTAAAACCAATCCATTTTGTTACGAAAACTAAGGAAAACCGACGTTTTTACGCGAAACCGAGCAAAACCGAACGAACCCGAACGTAACCGGGTGTTTTAAGGTCATTTATGATGACATATATTGTCACCATCTTCCCCACCAACTAGAAATTTCACCCATTCCCGTTCACTCTCTCTCTCATCTTTCTCTCTCTAGAAAACCCTAGCCATAACTCCTCCATTTCTCCACGAAATCGTGTGTTCTTGGTGTCAAAACGACCATCATCACTTGTAGATCACGAAAGTACAAAGGATATAAGCTCACATCCGGTTGATTTGAGGTAAAATCGAGTTTTTGTTTCGGTTTTTAGGGTTTTGGAAACCCACTTGGGCGGCCACCTTTAGGGCCGGTTCTACCCACCTTAACCCATAGGATTCACACCCATAACACCTAGTATGATGTAGGAACATGTTAAACTTTGCATTTTGACCATCAAACTTGAAAGTGGGGATCTCATCTTGGTGACCTTCGATCGGCCGAATGAAAGTTTGCCCAGCTCGCCGAATGGGTTTCATTCCCCAATTTCGGCCGAATAGACAGCCGAAACAGTCACTCGGTCGTCCAACATTTTCCTTCGGTTGGCCCAAAGAACTCATTCGATAGCTCCACTCGGCCTAACTCATTCGCACTCCCTCCTTCGCCGGAACCTCCTTTGGTCGGGGTTGGGTTCAATCGGGCACACCCATTCGGCTAAGTTGAGTCGGGTTCAGCCTCATTCGATCACTCATGCTATTCGGCCCATGCAACATTCTGTTGGCCAAACCTGGTAAGGCCAAGGACCTTTCGGCCAACCTCCCTCAGTTGGGATTTTATTCGTTGGAACTCATTCAGCCAAGATTGATTAGGGTCGGGGGATGTATGGGATGGATGAGCTCTAATCGAAAGTGGGTGTGTGCACGCATAGGAATCGAGTATGTGTGCATGGTTTGGGTACGCGAGTCATGATGGGTTGTTGAATAAGGGAGTTAACATGAAGATCTAAGTTGGTTAACACAAATGTTTTCAAAGGCTAATAGAGTTGATTATGGGTCATTGCATATGGGATAATGGATTAGGGTTGGAGTAACAAGAATTATCTTAAACCTTATTATCATTTAAAAAGGAATGTTGAACATCATTTGGGTTCAACATGCATGGGAATTCACTAAGAATCAAAACGTAGTCTAAGGATAAAGTGTTGGCCTCACAACTAACACTACCATTTAGACAACTCATAAGAATATATAATTACATTAGATAGTTATATGAACTATCTAGGATGGATTATACAAAGAATCAATCAAAGAATAATTTGAAAATCAAGAGCTAGTAATTGGGCCTAAGATTAGCCCAATTGGCTTAACCCAAGCCCATCATGTGTAAATTGCATTTTTCATAAAATTCGTTATATTTTAATAAATGAAAATGATTTATAAACTTTATTAAATTAAAATAAATGATTTTTGACTTAATGTTTAATCTAAAGTGAATTAAATTGGAAGCGTTATAAATTAATAACTTGAAATAATGACTCATGGGATTAGGGTTACTAATGGGTAGTAAGTTAGACTAGTTAGATGAAATCTTAGAAACACATTAGTACATAGGACACTTAGTTGCACACCGAGACCAAACCCTAGATACGACGACTATTATAAATACTTATTGTATCCGAATTCTCTTAAAATAACTCAGGAACCAAAGAAACCTAGTCTACAACAACGAGCGCGCATTTTGTGGTAATTCAATACAGAGCAACACAGGTGAGTTCATTGCCCCTTTACTAAACATTTTTGTTTTCAAACGCGGGGCTGAGAAGCATGCGTAAACCTTTTTATTTAAATCGTTTTACGTAAATGCTTTTACTTATTATGCTTTATATGTGCTTGTGTATACTCCTAGACTCCTGTCTAGGTAATTGCTATGCAGAATTAACTAACAAGTTAATTAATTACTCTTATGAGTAATACCTTAATACTAAACTCTAAACTAACCGTTAGTCCATCGAGTTCAAATTCAAGAATCTAAATTCAAAGTGAAATCAAAAAAACTAAAGCTAATGATCAAATCTCATGGAATCTAATCCAGTGTGTGTGATCAGTAAACTAAGGATCCAAATAAAGAATTTATAATCATTGTGGAAATCATAGAATTCTAAAGATCAGAATCAAGAGAATCAAGGAAATCATAACCGTGTGTGAATCATTGAAATAATGAAATCATTAAGATCTAATGAAATCATTAATTGCTTAAGTTAAGGTGGATGTCAGTTGTATGTAAATCAAGACCACGTGCAACACACGGAAAGTCCCGTCACTATAGTAGACTGTTGTAGTCAAGCTATATGGGCATAACTTAAACTATTAAACGAAATAAAGAGAATCAAAGGCGATCAAGAATCAAAGAATATCCTTAAAGTCCTGACATGTACAGTAGGCCAAAGGGTCAAGCTGATATGGGCATCATGAAAGTCCCGACGCATACAGGTAGACCCCTAGTGGGTCATGCCTGATATGGGCCACGTGTGAGAAGGTACAACTTGGACAACCACTAAAAACTAAGTCTAATTGATTGAGTCAAATAAGGCCCAATCATCATGTCTTAGTTGTATTTAAATGCTTAATTATTAACTTAATTAAACATTTATTATTATATTTCTACAAGTGCTTTGGCGTAATCATGAATACATGGTGAACTCAAGAGATCAGAGGTGAATCTATTTGTAGAAATCAAAATCTAAATTGAAGGTGAATTGAGTGAAATGCTTAATTATCATTAACAACAATATGCTAAGCAGTCCGGTATGTGGTGGGACGGTGGTTGGGCGGGAGGTAAGTTCGACCCTACATATGCCCTATATATAAGCATATATGATTGGATAGCATAGGTGGTTGTTGATGAGGTTAAGGTTGTCATTTCGGGGGATCAAGGTAAACATTTTCAGGGTAATCAAATAATATGAATCAGAGGTATGGGATGAAATGCTTAATTATCACCAGGAACAATATATCATGTGGTCTGGTATGTGGTGGGACGGTGGCTGGGCGGGCGGTAAGTTCGACCCTACATATGCCCTATATATAAGTATACTGAATCGGATGGTATAGGTGGTTAATGGTGAGGTTAAGGTTGTCATTCAAAGGTTGTTCAAATTCATTTTTATAAAACTACATGAACTCACCAACCATAACCATGTGTTGACATGATCTTTTTGCATGACTTCTCAGGTGACGAACATGTCATCTAAGAGGTTATTACTTTTGGGCTAGGATGTCAGATAGAGGACCTAGCATTTTTGGACCTGCATATTTTTGAAACATCATTTTACAAATTATTTTGTATATCTTGTGTAGTTACAAAAGAGAATATTTATGATGTTGATAGTAGATTTACATTGTTAAATTATGAACTAAACTGATGTAATTTAACTTTGGAATTCTATTTTCATTTAGAAGTTTCTCATTTATATATCATGTGAAATGCAAACTATCTGATCATCACGATTATCATTCCCGATATCGCGCCCTGGGAACCTTCCGCCCGTCGGGGAATTCGATCCAACCCGCCGGCTCGGGGTGTGACAGTCCTCTTCCTTCAACTACTTATTTGAAAGGTAGAGTGTCCTATAATTATAAGTACCTCCTACATGTATTTTTACATTGTCTTTCAAATAAAACCGGTGGTTGGGATCAAATTCCCTCTGATTTGGCTTCGGCTATTCATGGGTTGATCTCCAATAACTTGTTCAACTTTCCACCTTTTATTTTCAATAACTTGGTGGACAATATGTCATCAACAAAGAAATTTTGTATGTATCCCAGGTTTTTGCAGCAAATTTTTAACAGTGAGTTGCTTTCTTCGCTCTCACTGTCTGGGAACGTTTACAAAGCACCCTTGGTTACTACCAAGGTTTTTGTGCAATTAAAAAAGACGAGTGCTCAGTTATCTGGAACTTTCACTCCTCTTCTTCAGTCCATGGAGCCATCTGCTCCTGAAGGTGACAACTCTGTACAACCAACATATGCTGAATCCACGCCTTCCTGTCAGCCTTCCCACTCAATCAAATACAAACTTAAACAAAACCCTGAACCATTGTCTACCAGTGTCCAGGCTCCTTCTTCCGCTCCCAAAAAGAAAAAGGCAAAGAGAACTTGTAGGGCCCAGTTCTGCTTAAGGTGCAAACCACACCTGTTATTTTACCATTGGATCTTCCTCTGTATCCAGTGGCTGCCCCTCACCCATCCGACAGCTGTCAGCGTATGTCACCATACATACATGAGAATATCCAAAGGGATGCCACTGTACAAGAGCCTGCTTCTTCGGAAGTCGCTCTGTCCATAGGTTTCTCTACCCCATCAAAGCCCCCCACTAATCCAGATACCCAAGCTCAAAGGGCTTCCTTGGCTACTCTGTATTAACCACTCTCTCCTACTTCCTAGACATTACTGAGAGTGGTGACAGAGTTGCAAGAGAGGTTACTCAACCCAGAGCTTACATCAATAGAGGTTAACCTTAGCAGTGATGAAGGGGTTAATACAGTGGAGGCTGCCACTACTGATGAACCCTCTCTAATTCATCAGGACAGTGGTACAGGCAATAGGACCTCCTCTGTGGCAACTCACATTGCTGACGACTTCTTAGAGGTCATCTTCAATGAGAGGAATCTAGGGTGCCAAGAAACCACATCTGGTGATGGAGATGTAGGAGCAAGGCTCAGGACTCCATCGCCAATGGCTCCACTATGGTGGAATAGGGCCCAACTTTTCAGGAATTGACGGTCACCATTTCCACCTTACAAACCAAGGTAACTGACCTGGAAGCTGAGGTCGCTACCTTGAGGCTGCAGATCCAAGAGAAAGAGGCTACCATCTTGGATCTTCAGCGCAGACCACCCATTTTCTGCTCACCCTTCCATCTTGATCCTAGCCAGGTGTCTACTCTTCCGCGATGCTACCAGAAAGGGGGAGAATGAACAACCTATGGGGTCAGCATATCTAGCAGAAGGAGAGGAGGGCACTCCTCAAGAACCCACTCCATTCCTAACCAATTTGGATAGGGAATGGGATGAGTTCTTAAGCACTTACTTCCATCACTCTAGATCTCCCTCCTCCTCCTCTTCCAAAGTTCCAGGGGCATCCATGGAGAAAGAAAAAGAGCTCACATCCAACATCTCCATGGAGCCCAGATCCCCTGTTGGGATCCGAAAGTCCCCTTCTGGGACTAAGCCCCCTTCTGGAACCACAGCCAAGCTAGGCTACCATGGAGGATCTCATTCAAGAAACAACCTCTATCTCCATGGAACCTATGTCCCCTCTTGGGACAACGGCTGATGAAGACCTCTCCTCAAATCCTGAGCTCTCTGAGGGCACTACTAAGGAACCTTCCAAGTTGGCTGGTCAACTAGAGGAGTCAGTGAATGCTAAGGTTATCTCCGAAGCTGCAGCTGCTTAGGAATGCCCAGTCATATTTAAGGTATCTTCCTCAGATGAGCTATTGGTCGATGGACCAACTGGTGAGGCCACATGATCCATCTCCTCTGGGTTAAACACAATGGATAAAGGCAAAAGGAAACTAACCCTAGAGGATGACGCTGCACTGGAGGAGAGGAGGCCAGTCATGAAGAAGGGCCGACTAGATACTTTCCTGGATGGAGAGATTCTACGAATCTTTGGTCTCCTCTAGGAGAAAGGGTTTGACATTGACGAGTTACAACTCTAGTCGGTACCTGAGATGGCTGCTGAGCTGGACAGGGTGCAGTAGCTTGAACAGGCTGCTGCTGCGTCCAAAGCTGCGGCATCTTCTAAGAAGAAACAAAAGGAAGGAAGATGCCTACCGAGAGAAGATGAAGTAGTTCCTTATGAACTATAACTTCTCTTGAAGACAACTTGCTCCTATGAAGAACCCCACCATGGATCTACACATAAGAGATATCAAATGTAAAATAGCTAGGGGAGACGAATTACCTTCATTGGAGCAGATCCAAGCACAAAAGGAGGCTCTAAATCTAGGCTTTAAGGGAAGAATAATTATTGACGACCTCTCTCTGATGAAGCAGTCAGAATGATCAGAATCAAAAGAAGCCACACAAAGCAACAAACCACCAATACTGATTATGAGGAACAACCAAGGATGGAAGAAAGCAGAGAAGAAGAGGTGGTAGATAGGTCAGAGGCTGCAGGAATGGGTCCTACAGCAGGACCAGAGATCACTGCAGAATCTGAAGCAGCAGTGGCCTCTCCTGAAGCAGAAGTGGCCTCTCCTGAAGCAATAGAGGTCTATCCTAAAGCAACTAAAGCTGAGGAGGATGAGAGAGAGCAGGAAGAGCGGGAAGAAGATAGTCAACCCTCAGGTCAGATCATTCCTTCTAGAAGGCGTGGACCTTTCTGAAGATGGAAGTCCATAGCCAGAAGAAAATCTGAGGAAATGCCCAAAAGTGTATATTTTCCTGTCATTGAATGGAGCTATTCATCCCTGGAGAAGAAATTTGTATTAAAGTACTGCAATGGGAACATAGTGAAGCTCACGGAGGTTGAGATTTTATCTCTTTCTGCTCCATATATCTTTGATCTGGAAAATCTGCCTCTACTCAATCCAGATAATCACTCTGAAGGAAGGCTCACATCAAGACTGGTCAAAAGAAGAGCTGAAAACTTGAGAAATGACGGATATAATTTTTGGTAGCATCAGCCTAGGGGGAGTTTGTAAGATCAATTAAGGTTGATGCTCACCAAAACATCTCTTGAACCAGTCTTGGACTCTCAGAAGACAAACAACCTTTGGAAGGAAAGAATTAACCTTCGAAAGAACTATTGCTTCCGAAGGATAATTATCCTCTTCTGTAGGCTATACAAAAGACTGAAGATTCTGAATCCCTCTTCAGCACTTAGAGCTTCAAAACACTAAGAGCTTCCGAACGACTATCAGCTGCTTCCAAAGACAAAGACTTCCGAAGACTTTCTCTGACGAAGATTCCGGATACTTATAGAAATAATCAGAGCTACTTTCTCTCATCAAGACCAACAAAGAAGACATTCAGATGATAGTCAACAGCAAAGTAGATTTGTCAGAACTACAAAGATACGAAGCATTTAATGCCTTTTGTAGTTTAGGTATTTATTGTAAAAGTCAATGGAGTCTTTTGTATTAATTGTAATTAATATGGCTTGGTCTGTCAAGACCATAACAGATACTAGTTTTAGCATTCATTTGTTTCTAGTGTTTTGTCCAGCCGTGCATCCCTACGAGGATACGACTGTAGGTTTTAGTATATAATCCTTCACTTGTAACTTAGCAAAGGCATGAGTGTGTGCTTGAGCTTTAGAGTCTTGTTCACTTTGCATTTGAACGAAATATACTTTGACCTTGAAATCGACTTTATTTGTGTATTGTATTTGTTCTGCAAGTGTGAGTAAGTTTAGTTGATAGAATTTTCTGCATCTATCAAGCTCAGTAGAAGATTACTTGTGAAAGTATTGTGTTGAATTACATAACTCGATCCAATACCTTTAACACACCTTGGTACCATTGGGACAAATGCCCTTTTTTAAATTGTAGTTAGTTAATGTTAGAAACAGATTCAAGATGGTTGAACTACCAACATAAATACTACATGAGTGTTAGGCTAAAACGAAAATAAACTTGATTTGAGTTTTAGCTTAATGACTTTTAAAATAATTACAAAATTTATATTTGCAAACAGTTCAAAGTTGAGATCATGCAAGTATGCAACAAAGTAGTGGGAACAAAATGAAGAAATGGAAACTTGACTTCCAAAATAATGCAAGTAATAGTATGCAACTGCTGATCCATGCATAACAAGTGACCTTAATGAGCGTGGTGATAGTTATACGTATAAGTTAAGTTTTATTATCTTCTATTTACACTTGACTTTGATGTTGATGATGTTGGTATATACTTGCATCTATAAGCAAATTATTAGTTTGCTTATTATATAAAAATGATTTTTTTAAGTTTACCTTTCGTAAGAAAATTATGGTTTAGAGGGTCACCTCCGCCGTATTGCGCATGCTCTTTGTTAGTATGTATGTGTATTTGTTGCTGGAAGTTCAAATAAGTTGTATTTAGAGAGTTGGTAAATACCACTTTGATTATTCGAGAGATCAAGGATCAAAATCCTTCCAAAGCATTTTTTTTCTTTTATTTTTTTCTTTGCTCTTTTTAAATATAAAGTTTTGGTATAATTTAGAATATATTGTTATGTTTTTTTGATAACTACTTTTCAATTTAAATATTAATCGAGATTGAGTCTGTCTATGCTCTCGGTTAGGTTAACTCTAATATACTTTTACTTTTATGCGTGTCGTTAGAAATATTATCAAAACCGATGGAAACCGATTCCATCTATGTTTCTGGTTGGGTTACATACGATATATTTTACCCATTCTAAATATGTTTTCGGGTTCCATAGTTTTAATTTATGCAACAACATGATATATTTGATATGTTTCGGTTGTTTTGCTTTTTAATGTAATTTATTCATAATTTTCCAATATACCGCTGTGGAGTTTTTTTTTTAAATATATAACTTATGTAATATATTATATACGATATGATTTTTCATGATAACTTTTCTTTATTAATTTAATACACACACACACATACATATATAATCGTTGGTTATGTCGACTTATGGTGAGGTGTTGTTAACAAAAATGAGATTGACACCAACATTGATATAAGGTTCAATCGCCAAAATCACATCCTTGTATCTTTATACTCTATTCTAAATAAATAGAACACTACATACGCAATTAAATTCGTAAACATGCCTTTTCTTGCGCTTTCAATTATTATTTGTCTTATTCTTTCTCCAATTTTTTATAATATAAACTGTCTCTAGTATTACACACACACACATATAATCGTTGATTATATCGATCTATGGTGATGTACTGTTAATGAAAATAAGATTGGCATCGATATTGACTTAATACCATATCATTGTTTTATAAATGTTTCACATATATTTTCGATTTCCAAAATCGTGCCGTCGTAACTATACATACATATGTTTTATATGCATAGAATGCAACATACATAATGAAATTCATAAACATACTGCTTTAAGTGTTTTCGGTATTTATTTGTCTTATACTATATATCTAAACATACGGCGCACAATCGTGTTATATATCTATGTTTTAATTCTTCTTAAACTTCATATACTGCCAGGTACATGAAGAGTAATGTTGTCTATCTACGTTTCAATATTAATAACTGATGAGGCACAATTTCATATATTTCTTCTAATCAAACTGCAACACTGCAACACGTGAGTATTAATCATACCGTACGTCCACGATAGTCAGCAGGTAAGTAAATTTTAACATAGTTATCTTTAAATTGAATAATATTTGTACAACTACCAAATCAAAAATATTTGAGTTTTAATAAAATAATTGTTTATTACATTTACTTCGTTTCTTACAGAATAAATCGTTTGTTAAGTAAAACTTTAATTTATGTATAAAATAACAACTAATGCATCTTCAACATTAAGCTTAAGGAAGTTCACTCAGGCCTCCAGAAGGAAGCAAAAAGAGTCGTTACGCCGCATCTAATGCTGAGTAAGGCGACGGAACTTCTTAACCACGGTCTTAGAGAAAGAGTCGAAGCAGGGACTGAAATGTTGATGGCTGTGTGATTTATGTATATTGCATAAATCATATTAATTCTTGGGGTTGACAATATAACAGCTTTTAAAGAGTAATTCATCTAAATTTTTACAAACATGAATGGCGTCAAATTGTTTAGGACATGTTTTCTTTTTATTTTGTTATGTATTGGTTGGATTCAATGTAACTTTCATTATCTTTATAATAAGCTATTACAACCTATTATTAGAATTGTCTGTGAAAATAATCATAGTTTTAAATTATGTATTTGAAGAAACTTTTTCATCATATCTTTTATCTATAAATAATTTATAATACTTTTTCTATTTAGTAGTAATATACACTGACTTACGGTTTCATAACATTTTATAGTTTAATCTAATTTCCTTTTGTGTATTTTATATAGTTAAATATAGTTAACATCATATGAGATCTTAGGTTTGACATTATAATAGTGGAAATAATATCAAGACTACGCAAAAGTTGTCGGTCGATCTAGATGCTTCGAATCGTGTTATAGAAGCTCAAATAATAACTGAAATTAATTAACATTGGAAATGAAACTTTTGTTGAAATAATGAGTTTGACACTTTTTGATAAAAATTAAAAAATCAAAGAAGACAATTTTCATTAGATGTTTATTTTGCTATGACAACAAATAGGAATTAAGAACAATCACTATCCAATGCTAGTTTGTTTTGAGACAACCAATTTTCATAAATGGTCAATTATATGTTGTGTTAAGAGTGAAAAGTAGAGAAAAGTTCAAAATATTAATATTAGATAAAAAAGGGTAAATTTTCAACTATAACATATATTGAATGTATATAAATAAGTTTTTGAGCAGTTATGAAATATCTAATATATTTTTTATTATAACACTAGGTTAAATCCCGTGTATTACATGTGTTAAAAATAATAACATGTTATATATACATATCTATTAGCAAAAAAATTAAGTAATTAAAAATCATGTACATTGTAAAGTTTAATTAACTAAACTCATGTTTTATATAGGTTCAATAAAATAAAATATAATTTGTTAATCCATAAAGTAATCATAATATATTTAAAATATATGATGTAATAATTATAAATTATGTTTTAATTTTATTTTTTTTAAAATAATGTGTTAACATTTTTATGTAATGTAATTCATAAATAATTTAATTAAGGTATATTTATTCTTCTTTTAACATACTTAAATTAACTTATATATAACTTGGGTTTTTAAAAATTACTTACTTTTTATTATTTCAATATAATATATTTATATCATTCAAATCATCCAATCATATTATGTAAAGACTAATAAAGGCTGATGCTCACCAAACTTCTTGTTTTGTCTAAGTATAGGAGTCTCTTTGAATAAACACCTTCGGAAGGAAGAAGTGATTCTTCGGAAGCAACATTGCTTCCGAAGGATAACTGGTTCCTGCCGAAGGTTGTACAAGACAACTGCTTCCGAGGAATCTTCTTATGCACACAAGACAAAGACTTCCGAGGTTTATCCTCTGACAAAGACTGTAGCAGCTTACTCTCATAGTACAAAAGGTACTGACACAAGACATGCTGGTCTGAGTAAAGACAAAGACAACATGTAATGAGTCAGATAAAGCGCCTTACCTCTCCCATGCTGCATTAAATGCAAAAGATCATCTGAAGCCTTGAAGATCAACAACATTAAATGTCTTTTGTATTTAATAGTCCTTTGTAAAGTCAATGTCTATTAATGTAATGATCATGACTGAGTGTCTTAGCCTGTTAAGACACTCAACATACTAGAATAAGCTTTACTTTATGTACTTGTCTAGTATACCCAACTTGTATTCCTAAGTGTATACGGTTGTAGCCTTGGCTATATAACCTCCCAAAGTATTGTTGCTTGAAGTGTGCTTGCTTGTATACTTCCACTTTGAGAGAAATATATCCTTGAGCTTGAATTATTCTTGTGTTCTTAATATTGTTCAAAGAATATTATTGTGTCACTTTGAGTGAAATTGTGAGATCATTCTAACAGAACATTCCGCATCTGTTAGAATTAAGTAAGAAATACTTGTGAAGTGTTGTTTAGAGATAACAACCCGATCCTACAAGTGGTATCAGAGCTTTTGGCTCTTGAACTTGACTGACTAATCATCATCAAGTTACCAGTTCTATTTCTTATAAACCCTCATAGTATTAACACTCATATTTTCTGTGTCTGTCCAAGATGGCTGCTTTAAACAAACATGATACAGAAAATGGCACTCTCAACAAGCCACCAATGTTCACACCTGAAGACTTCGATACCTGGAAAGTCAGAATGGAAGGGTTCATCAGGAACCAAGACTTCAAACTTTGGAAGTCTGTTCTTGAAGGTCCCTACATTCCTACAGTTGCTGCTGCCGGTGCTGGAGTTGCTGCAGTGCCAAAAGATCCATCTATGTACTCAGACGAAGATTACAAGAAGATGGAAGTTGATTCTAAAGCTCTTTGGCTAATTCAGATGTCAATACCGAACTCCATTATACATGCATTCAAGAAATGCAAGTCTGCTCAAGAACTGTGGAATTCCTTGAAGCAAATGTATGAAGGGTCAGAAGATGTCAAAGAAAACAAGAAGGATATGCTGAAACAGAAGTTTGAAAACTTTTGTCAACAAAACAATGAGAATATGTCTTCTCAGTACCTAAGGTATGTCCAACTTGTGGATGAATTAACTACTGCAGGTGTAACTCTTGATAATCAAGATGTGCTCAGAAAATTTCTGAGGTCTCTTCCAAAGGCATGGAATATCTATTCTGTAACAATCAGAAGAACAGAAAACCTGAAAACTCTAACTTTAGGAGAATTGTTTGGTATTCTCAGTGCCTATCAGATGGAATTAGATGCCCAAGAATCTAAAGTTTCTCACTCACCATCTGGTTCAGCTGCTCTTTATGCACCCATCAATAATCCTCCATACCAAAGCTATCAAACCCTCTACCATTCTACCTCCACACCCACTGTCACATTTCCTGAAACTCCAAATTCATCAAACCTTGTATCTAACCCAACCCCACTACTAACCTCTGGGCAAGGAGCCTTTATGGCTGAGGAGACAAATTACTTTCATCTGTGTCAAGAAGACTTGGATGGTATTCCTGCAGATGATCTTGAGGAGATGGATATAAACTATCAAATGGCTATGATTTCATACAGGGCAAAGAAGTTTTACCAAAGAACCGGCAGACAGTTCAAAAAGCACAATATGAAGACTGGGTTTGGACTTGACAAATCTAAACTCAAATGCTTTAACTGTCAACAGTTAGGCCACTTTGCCAGAGAATGCAAGTCCACAGGAACTCAGCAGACAACTTCTGGGCAACCACAACAAAGACCATCAAGCTCATCTAACAATGCAAACATTGCTGAACAAGATTTTGCAGACTGGAGCTTTCAAGCTGAGGACCCCTCCATCTCCAACAGTGCTTTGATGGCAAATGACTCATCTTCCTCAAGCAAGGTAACTGATAGCATGTGCTCACCTGAATGCTTAGAAACATTAACTATTTATAAGAAAATAAATTCTCAACTCTGTAATGAACTTGAGTCTCTACAAGTAGTCAAGGCAAATTTCTTTGAGGTTGAAAGAAATTACAAAGAAAAGATTGAAGAAATGGAAAAGACCATTTCAAGTTTAAAACATGAAGATACTAACAAACAGTGTCAGATTAAAAATCTTTTAGAAAGACTAACCACTGCCAAGACTGAACTTGTATTGGCTGAGTCTTACAGAGACAAATTTCTAAGCCAAGGTGAAAAATATGAAAAACTTTTTAGAATGAGCAGCACAACTGAACTTGTGAATAAAAGGGGAGCTGGTTTGGGATATAACAATGTGGAACCTCCATCTGCTTATACTTCCATAACAGATGTTAGGTGTAAATCACTGGTTGACCTTGTGTATAATGAGGAGTTGGATATACACAAGGTAGTTCAAAAGGATAATCTCTCTGATCCAAGTACCTCAACATGCTCAGATGAGGATGATGTTCCTATTAAATCAGTAAAAGAAAAACAAGCTTTGAAATTTAAGAATCAAAATAAGAAAACTAAGAAACATTCAACAGTTTTTATCAAAGCTAAAACCACAGAAAATATCTCCTCAGATGAGTATGTGACTTGCCCATCTGACAAGTCAAAACGAGGTAGATCAATGGAGAGAAAAGTCAATTCTCCAGGAAAACAGGCAAAGTCTAAGACTAACAAGTATGCTGGAACATCCAAACCATCATTCTCTGAGGATCAAAGATCAGACTTCGTTAAAAGGGATAAGCAGCAACACTCTCCCAACATTCAAACTCTATGTCTGATGTGCGGTGAAAAGAATCATTTTGCTGCTGATTGCTTCTATAATCCAAGAAGCAGAATTTCCTCAATCAAGGGAAGAGGAAGAAAGAATAGTTGGAGTCAGTCATCTACTTCTTCGGAAGAACAGAGAAGAAATTTGGTCAAGAGGGCATCGGAAGCAAGTACCTCCAGTAATAGGAAGAAACAAAATAAAAATGCTTCTGAAAAGAAAGCATCGGAAGCAAAGAAAAAGGAAGCTTCCGAAAGAAAAGGAACCTCGGAAGCTCATCAAAGGAATGCTTTCAACAAACAAAAGAGGTCATCTGTCTTCGGAAGAAGATCATCGGAAGGAAAAAGAAAAACAGCTTCCGATGACCATCAAAAGAAACCAAGTCTTCCGACAACTCAAAAGGCACAAGTATGGAAGAAGAAGGAATCAACTGATAAGCCATCACCCACATCAGAAGCATCCACATCATCTGTCCCACCTAGAATGATGTCAAAGAAATTTACTTACAATGATGCAAATGGTAAACCCAAGACCACATGGGCTTGGGTTCCCATCAGAAACTAACTCACTTCTGGTCATGTGCAGGAACAGCAGGAATCAAAAGGCAACTTGTGGATAGTTGACAGTGGCTGCTCCAGGCACATGACAGGCAACAAGACCCTCTTGCACAAATATGAACCATTCTTTGGCGGGTCTGTTGCTTTTGGAAGTGATCCAGTAGGAGGATACATAACAGGTAGAGGCACAATCACAAATGGTAAGGTAAGCTTTGAGAATGTACATTTTGTAAAAGAACTTAACTACAATTTACTAAGTGTATCACAGGTGTGTGATCAAAAGCATAACATGTTGTTTACTGAGCATGAGTGCATTGTTCTGAAACCAGGATTTGTGATACCAAATGATCAAATTCTACTCAGAGCTCCAAGAAGAAGTAACATGTATATGCTAGATATGAGCACAGCTGCACCTCTTAGTAATATAAGCTGCTTTGTCTCAAAAGCTTCACTTGATGAATCATCACTTTGGCATAGAAGACTTTGTCATGTAAACCTCAAAAATATGAATAAATTGGTCAAAAATAATTTAGTAACTGGTTTACCAACAAAAGAATTCATATGTGTTGATAAATGTGTTGCATGCTTAAAGGGTAAGCAACACAAGTCATCTCATTATGCCAAAGAGATAAATTCAATTACCACAGTCCTTCATTTACTACATATGGACTTGTTTGGCCCCACAAGTGTTAAAAGTCTTGGTAGAAAATCATACTGTTTGGTGGTTACTGATGATTTCTCTCGGTATACCTGGGTGTTTTTCTTAAATACCAAGGATGAAACTGCCGAAATCCTAAAGTCATTTATACTCAGGGTGGAGAATGAAAGTGACCATCATGTAAAAATAATCAGATCAGATCAAGGAACAGAATTCAAGAATCATGTTTTAAATTCTTTTTGTGAATCTAAAGGTATCACAAGACAATTTAGTGCTCCTAGAACTCCACAACAAAATGGTGTAGCTGAAAGAAGGAATAGGACACTAATTGAAGCTGCAAGAACCATGTTGTCTGATGCCAAACTTCCAATAACTTTTTGGGCAGAAGCAGTCAACACTGCCTGTTATGTCCAAAATAGAATATTGGTAGTTAAGTCACATGGCATGACTCCTTATGAAATTTGGCATAAGAGAAAGCCATTCATTGGATTTCTCAAACCATTTGGATGTCATTGCACCATCTTGAATACTAAAGATTACTTAGCCAAGTTTGCTGAGAAATCAGCAGAGGGCTACTTTGTTGGGTACTCTTCAAATGCTAAAGCGTATAGAGTATACATCAAAGCATCCAGAGTTATTGAAGAGTCTGCAAATGTTCAGTTCAATGAACATACTCTCAATAAATCTGGAACCGGCCCTGATTGGTTGTTTGATCTTGATAGTTTTACATCTGCATTTAATCTGGTGAAAGAGTATGTTCCAGTTTCACAGTCAGCTACCACAGACATCTCCAAAGGCTCAAGAGAAGATGACTTTCGTGTTGAACTGCCAATAGCTTCAAGACAAAACTTGGCAGAATCCACTTCAACACAAAATGATGTATCACAGTCTGAGACAATCAACACATCTCAGGCAGGTCCCTCAATTGAAGCTGCTTCTAATTCACAACATCAAGAAGAAGTAGGAAGTCCTTCAGCAGAGGAAAATTCTCTGGAAATCACTACTCCCAGAGAAAACCAACCCACAACAGTTCAAACGTTGAATCCACGTGATCTGCCAGAAATCCAACTTGAGGTAGTTCTTCCTAACCTTGAGTCACTCAACGTGGATGAATCTTCTCAACTGGATGTGATTCCAAGGACTCGAATTCACAGCACTCATCCAGTTGAAAACATCATTGGCAATGTAGAAGAAGGTGTCAGAACTAGAAGCTCTATGCATGAAGCAAATGTTTGCTTGTTTTCTTGCTTTCTATCCCAAATAGAACCTAAGAAGGTTGCAGAGGCTTTAAAAGATAACAGTTGGGTAGAAGCTATGCAAGAAGAGCTTCTTCAGTTTCAAAGACAAGGAGTTTGGAAAACTTGTCCTTTGCCTAAAGGAAAGTATGCCATTGGAACCAAATGGGTGTTCAGAAACAAGAAAGATGACAAAGGTGTTGTCATCAAAAACAAAGCAAGATTGGTTGTTCAGGGATACACTCAAGAGGAAGGCATTGACTATGATGAAGTCTTTGCACCTGTTGCCAGAATTGAAGCTATTAGAATATTTTTGGCATTTGCAGCTGCAAAAGATTTCAAAGTGTTTCAGATGGATGTTAAAAGTGCCTTTCTTTATGGAAAAATTGATGAAGAAGTTTATGTGTGCCAACCTCCAGGATTTGAAGATCCAAAGTTTCCTGATCATGTCTGTAAGCTTGATAAGGCTCTTTATGGGTTGCATCAAGCTCCCAGAAAATGGTATGAAACTTTATCTTCTTTTCTGTTGGCAAACAAATTCAAGAGAGGAACAATTGATAAAACTCTCTTTTTCAAAAAGTCAAATCAACATATCATGCTAGTTCAAATCTATGTTGATGACATTATCTTTGGTTCTACTAATGAATCTCTCTGCAAGGAGTTTGAATCACTAATGAAATCCAAATTTGAGATGAGTTCAATGGGAGAACTCACCTTCTTTCTTGGATTACAAGTGAAACAAACTCCTACAGGGATTTTCATTAGTCAATCAAAATATGTCAAGGACATTCTTGAAAGATTCAAGCTTTCTGATTGCAAAGCTCTGGGAACTCCTATGTCCAAAACAACATCACTTAGCCCTGATCTTGAGGGGGAGGATGTTGATCAGCACCAGTACAGAGCAATGATAGGCTCTTTGATGTATCTCACAGCAAGCAGGCCAGATATCATGTTTGCAACTTGTGTATGTGCAAGATTTCAGGCCAATCCCAAAGTCTCTCATATGCTGGCTGTAAAAAGAATCTTTAGATACCTCAAAGGAGCACCAAGTCTAGGATTATGGTATCCTAGAAATGAAGACTTCCAATTCATGGCTTATACAGACAGTGATTATGGGGGTTGCAACATCAGCAAGAAATCCACATCAGGGGGATGTCAATTTCTTGGATCCAGGATTGTGTCTTGGCAATGCAAGAAACAGTCATGTGTTTCTACTTCTACTGCAGAGGCTGAATATATAGCTGCTTCTAGCTGCTGTGCACAAGTCATCTGGATCCAAAATCAGATGAAGGATTATGGAGTAGATCTGTTCAATACTCCTATTCAGATAGACAATTCAAGTGCAATCTCCATCACCAATAATCCTGTCAAGCATTCCAAGACCAAGCACATCGACATCAGATACCATTTCATCAGAGATTGTGCAGAAAAGAAGTTGATTCATTTGGTCAAAGTTGATTCAGAAAACAATTTGGCAGATCTCTTCACAAAGGCATTTGATGAAGGAAGATTCAGGTACTTAATAACATCCATTGGGATGATCAACTTTGAATAAATGTACTGACAAGGAATAAATAATTCCTCGGAAGATAAACTTAACTTATCTTCCGATGAGTATCTACTCAGCAGAAGATAGGTTAAGTCTTCGGAAGCATTATTTCTTCCTTAGTCGGAAGATCTCACACTTCAGAAGCTAACTTACCTTCTGAAGTAATATTCTTCCGATACATTATTTTCGGAAGCATAGGCTTCTCAAGGTACTCTTCAGAAGAAAGTGTCTTCCGAAGAACATTTTGCCTAATGAATTTTCTAACACTTCAGAAGCAGTGCTTCCGACAGTATAAATTTTATACTTCGGAAGCACATCTCTTCTGAACTCTCTTGGTCTAATAAATACCCTGCTTCCGAAAGTCACTTCTTCGGAAGCACCTCAGTCAGAGAAAATTAATTGTGAAACCAGCTGTCATCGGAAGACCTTTTTCTGACATCCGGATCTCAAATTTAATGTGTCTATATATTAAATGCTGAAATCCGAATGTATATAAAGGTCTCCCGCTCATTCAAATTCTCACAAACTGTTTCACTTTGAACTCTTCTTCTCTTTGATCTCTCCAATTGTGCCCTAAAATCACCAACTTTCATGGCTCTTCTTGCTTTCAAACCTGCTCACAACGTACCAGCGGAGTTATCAGCAGAACATGATGCTGACTTCGCCCCAATAATCTCCTTTCTTCAAAGGAGCAGGTATTTCTTTGCATTAACTGTTCAGCCCTTGGTGTATGAATCTCATCACCAACAGTTTTGGGCATCTTGTTCTGTTTCCTCGTCTTCCAATGGTCGGTCTCTTGTAGCCACCATTGATGCTCATCCTATTGCTATTTCTGTGGAGACCATCTGTCGGCATCTTAAACTGAATGATGCCGGTGGAAAGGTTTCATTCACAAAGGATGAGGTAGCATTGACATTTCAGTCAATGGGGTACGAAGGTCCTCTCCCTTCAACAACCTATTTGAAGGGTCGAGTGTCCTATAATTACAAGTACCTCATACATGTGTTTTTACATTGTCTTTCAAATAAATCTGGTGGTTGGGACCAAGTTCCATCTGATTTAGCTTCGGCTATTCATGGCTTGATTTCCAATCAACTGTTTAATTTTTCTGCCTTTATTTTCAATAATTTGGTTGACAACATCTTGTCACCAAAGAAGTTTTGTATGTATCCCAGGTTTTTGCAACACCTTTTTAATGAAGAGTTGGGAGCTTCCCTTTCTCTAACTGGGAATACTTACAAAATGCCCTTGGTCTCTTCCAAGATTTTTGTGCAACTCAAGAAGAAGAGTGCTCAGTTCTCTGGGACATTCACTCCTCTTCTTTCCTCTATGGAGTCCCCTGCTCCAGAAGGTGACAGCTCTGTTAACCCCACAGATGCTGAACCCACACCTTCCACTTCTGTTCCTCACCCCATAAAAATCACTTACAAACGCAAACGAAACCCTGTGCAACTTTCTACAGTTGTTCAGGCCCCTTCTACTGAACCAAAACAGAAAAAGGTTAAAAGAACTGCTCAGGGCACAGTTCTACCTAAGGTGAAAGCCACACCCCTTGTTTCTCCACAGGTTCTTCCTTTGAAACCTGTGGTTGCCCTTAACCAGCCTGAAAGCCCTCAGCTTATGTCACAAAACATAACTGAGAATATTCAAAGGGATGCACCCATCATTGAGTTTGCTTCTCATGAAGCAACTTCATTAGATAAGAGACTGTCTCCCAAGTCTCCAGGTTCATATCATCCAGAAATGCCCCCCACCCATACTATCACCCAGGCTCAAGGAACCCCTGCTCTAGCTGTGGAGGAACCACTCTCTCCAACTACCCAAACTTTAATGAGAGTGGTGACACAGTTACAAGCTCGGTTCCCTGACCCAGAGCCTATTCAATCAGAGGTTGGCCCCAGTAGTTCTGAAGGGGTCAATGCAGGTGAGGCTGCCACTACTGTTGATCTTAATAAAGATCCACAGGACAGTGGTACAGGCAATAGGACCTCACCTGCGGCAACCTATATTGGGGAGGACTTCTTTGAGGTTCTTCTCAATGAAGGGAATCCAGGGTGCCAAGAAACCACATCTGGTGGTGGAGGTGCAGGAGCTAGGCTCAGGACTCCATCGCCCCATGATTCTACTCCGGTAGAGGAGGGCACATCCACACAGGAATTGACGGCTACAATAACTTCCCTCCAAGCCAGGGTAGCTCACTTAGAAGCTGAGGTGGCTACCCTGCGGCTTGAGGTCCAAACCAAAGATGCCACTATTCTGGACCTCAGGAGGCGTCCCCCGGTCACTCTACATCCATTTCACCCTGATCCTGCTACTACCACTTTCATCTCCCCTGATGCTACCAAAAAGGGGGAGACTATACCAACTGCAGGGTCAGGATCAGAAGCAAGAGAAGAGGAGGGTGCACAGGAAGTTACTCCATCCTTAGTCACTTTGACTGCTGAATGGGATGACTTCTTGGGTACTTATTTTCAAGATTCTTCTTCTACTTCCTCTTCTTCTGCTTCTGAGGATACAAGGGAGGTTGCCAA
Organism: Mikania micrantha; assembly: GCA_009363875.1. Lineage (NCBI taxonomy): Eukaryota > Viridiplantae > Streptophyta > Magnoliopsida > Asterales > Asteraceae > Mikania > Mikania micrantha. Next base: position 42,303,845 of record CM018685.1, read on the forward strand.
AGAGACTGAACAGCAAACATCAAATGTCTCTTTGGAACCTCAGTCCCCTCTTGGGACTAAGTCTCCTTCTGAGACTGCAGCTCAGGTTGTCATGGAAGACACAGCACAAGAAGAATCAATTTCCATGAAATCTGTGTCCCCTTCTGGGACTGAAGCTGCTGAAGCTCTCTCTTCCTCTCCTGAGCCCTTTGTGGAATCCAATAAGGAATCATCTAAGGGGATTGGTCAACTGGAGGAGACAGTGAATGCTGAGGTTAACTCCGAAGCTGCAGCTGCCTCCGAAGGCCCAGTCATCCTGGATGTTTCCTCCACAGAGGAGCTACATGCCAATGAACCAGCTGGTGAGGCAACAGAAGAAATCTCCTCTGGGGCAAAAATAACTGCTGATGACAAAGGAAAACGTAAGCTAACCCCAGAGGAGGAAGCAGAACAGGAGGAGATGAGACCAAAGAAAACAAAGGGCCGACCAAACACTTCTCTAGATGAAGAGCGAGCTAGACTCTCTGCTTTGCTAGAAGAAAAAGGTTATGACTTTGATGAAGTCATCAACTGGTCGGTACCTAGAATGGCTGCCGAGCTGGACAAGGTGCAGCAGCAAGAACAAGCTGTTGCTGCATCAAAGGCCCTGAGTGTACTTACAAAGGAGCAAAAAGAGAAGGCCTACAGAGACAAGAACAAGGCCTTTCTCTTGGAATATGGCTTCCATGCTCGGCAGCTAGGCCCAATGAAGAACTCAACCATGGATATGCATATCAGAGATATAAAAGCCAAAGTTGCAAGAGGTGAGTTACCTTCAATTGAACAAATCAGGGCAAGAAAGGAAAGCCTAATGAGAGGCTTAGGTTTAGGGGGAGGAGCTACAATAGAATTTCCCCTCTCTGGTGCAGGGATCAGAGAGGGAGAAGAAGTCATGTGTGGGGCAGCAACAAAAGCAATGTTCCCCAAAATGTTCCCCCTAAATCCAAAAGAAGAACCAATATCTCCTCCTTCAAGTCCAAGTATGGATAACATGCCAATCTCCTCAGTCTACAAAAAGGGTAAGAAGACTACAAGGAAACAATCAATACCAAACCCTGATTCTGAGAGACATACACAGGCTGAAGAGAGGAGAACAGAACCCTCAAGGGATGAGGATATTGGGCCACAGTCTACTGCAACAACAGGTGCAGCAGTAGAATCAACTGTGGAAGCCCAACAGGCCAGAGTTCTGAGGAGTCAAGCCACTGCTCAAGACAAACCAAGATTCACAAGAAGAAAGAGCATGGCTAAAAGGAAAAAGGAAACAAAAACTATCCCCTTAGACTCTGAGCCTGATACAACACTCTCAGTACCTGTAGCCACATCTGAAGCAACTCCCAAAACTACACAAACCCCAGAAGACATGAGGGATATTAGCAGATTAATGCATGAGCATTCATACATCCCTTTGGTAAATTGGAGCTTCAATGCACAAGAAAGGATATTCATCCTTACCGACTACAATGGAGAAATAAAACTGGTGGATCTTTTGCATCTGATGACATTGGCAAAACCCTATATATTTGATCTAGATAAGCTCCCTCTCAATAATCCTGACAATGGAGCAGATGGGAGGTCAGCTATCAGATTAATTAGAAAAAGGGCACAGGTACTGAGGGGTACATGGAAGCCAAGGTTTATGCCTTAGAAGTTTTGGTAGCATCAGCCTAGGGGGAGACTGTAAAGACTAATAAAGGCTGATGCTCACCAAACTTCTTGTTTTGTCTAAGTATAGGAGTCTCTTTGAATAAACACCTTCGGAAGGAAGAAGTGATTCTTCGGAAGCAACATTGCTTCCGAAGGATAACTGGTTCCTGCCGAAGGTTGTACAAGACAACTGCTTCCGAGGAATCTTCTTATGCACACAAGACAAAGACTTCCGAGGTTTATCCTCTGACAAAGACTGTAGCAGCTTACTCTCATAGTACAAAAGGTACTGACACAAGACATGCTGGTCTGAGTAAAGACAAAGACAACATGTAATGAGTCAGATAAAGCGCCTTACCTCTCCCATGCTGCATTAAATGCAAAAGATCATCTGAAGCCTTGAAGATCAACAACATTAAATGTCTTTTGTATTTAATAGTCCTTTGTAAAGTCAATGTCTATTAATGTAATGATCATGACTGAGTGTCTTAGCCTGTTAAGACACTCAACATACTAGAATAAGCTTTACTTTATGTACTTGTCTAGTATACCCAACTTGTATTCCTAAGTGTATACGGTTGTAGCCTTGGCTATATAACCTCCCAAAGTATTGTTGCTTGAAGTGTGCTTGCTTGTATACTTCCACTTTGAGAGAAATATATCCTTGAGCTTGAATTATTCTTGTGTTCTTAATATTGTTCAAAGAATATTATTGTGTCACTTTGAGTGAAATTGTGAGATCATTCTAACAGAACATTCCGCATCTGTTAGAATTAAGTAAGAAATACTTGTGAAGTGTTGTTTAGAGATAACAACCCGATCCTACATATTAGATGTTTAAAGTTTTTTTGAAAGTAATTATAAAAAACAATTAGTATCATTATTTTTTTATTTGTAAATATTGTAAGAAATATAATTTGAATTTGATTATATTTAATAACTAAATAGAATTTGTTAAATAAAAATATAAGTTTACTTAAAAACTTCATAATTAATTTCATTTTAAAATATATATAATTAATAATATATTATTTATTATACATATTATAATTCATCATCCTTAATTCATATTCCTAATTTCTAATTAAATAATAAATATAAATAATTAAATGGGAGAGAGAAGCGGAAAAACCAGAATATAAGTGTTCTAAAATTGTGACAAGTGTCCACAATTATTTTTATTTGTTAGTATAGATAGATAGATTAATTCTTAATTAAGTTACATAAAAAAGTATCTTCTTAAAAAAATCATTTTACAATTTAAAAATTATTATCAAACATAATTTTACTTCATTTGCCCCATATATTAAACGAGTGACTAAACTAGTATAGAATATAAATATAGATACATATTAAGAAATTCATAGAATATATATATGTATAAGCAAGTCATGTAAATGAATTAAATAATAATAATAATTAAATAATAACAACAACAATAATAATAGTAGGTAAATAACAATAATAATAATTAAATACTGCACATGATTAAATAATGTTCTTTTTTGTTTTTTTTTTGCTCAACTATCAAAATAAACCAATTTGATAATTTTTTAGTCAATGATATCATATGTGGAATTTATATATTGTCAATGTTACAAATTTATCAAAAATATTAAGTTTGAATTTACCAGTTTTTAGTTTCATTTTTATTTTTATATATAATTTTTTTGTTATTTTTGTTTTAGGATTTTTGTGTTACACATTTACTGGTTTCTTAATGAGAAATTGCCAAAAAAAAATAAAAAAAGCAACAGTTGGTGATCGATGGTGTGACTGGGTGTGTCCAGGAGTAGACCAACAACTATACGAATTTAGTTAGTAGTGGTTATATAATCTAATTAATATTAGTGTTTTACATATGTTTCCTTATAATTAGTATAATTTAAAAATAAATTTGTATTAAATAAATGTTAAAAATAATTGCAGATTACACATTTGATACATTCTCTACATTTTAAATAAAAGGTCATAAGTTTAAAAATAAATTACAATAACGTGAATCTTTAAATGCTTTATTGTCTAAACTTTAATTAAAGTGAAAACCAAAAGAAATGAGAATATTTTTACTAACCCTAAATTACACAAATTAATTTAAAGGATAAGAACTAAAATAATACTTAGCCTAGCGTCATACAATTACACATTTAACAACAACCATTTGTACACACCACACATCTAGCTAGCTAGCTAGATCGAGTTGATGTACGTACTTATTTAAAAATAATCAAGAAACAAATTAAGTAAAAACAACCACTTAATCAGTACTACTCCATATAAGCTTCTATAATGGATACAGTGGTGGGAATCTTGATGATATTGTAATAAGGAAATCCTGCTTCTTTCAAAATTGTCTTCCAGTCGGCTTCTGTTCTTTCTTTTCCACCAACAAAATTAGCCAGCATCATCATATCCATGTTAATGCGTGAAGCTTCAAACACATCATCTCCTCCCGGTGTTAGGATCATATCCACTATAATTACTTTCCCGTCTCTTTTCGTTATGGATTTTTGACAATTTTTAAGAATTTGGACACACTTGTCCATCACTCCAATTATGCAGTATTGACTGTCATACATACAAATACAAACAAACATACCTAGTTAAATCTTATTTTTAGGTAGTATCTGGGCTGATTTTAACTTGGTTACTGCTATTTTGATGGCAGTTAAGCTGAATTTTATATATATATATATATATATATATATATATATATATATATTAAAAAGTGGGGTGATTGAATACTAGAATTTTGTAAAGTTTTACTTTTTAAATAGAAATCATATAAGTTTCAATATGAGATTTAAAGAAAAACTCTTAATGGTTTTATATAAAGATAATATTACTATAAGTGTTTAATATATTAATAAACTAGGTTAGAAACTTGCATGTTACATAGCTTATAACAAATGAATATCATATATTTCTCAAAATATTTTATAAAAAATTTAAAGAATATGACATAGTGTAATCATATTATTACCAAATTAAAAAATCATTAACTATTTAATAGAAGAGAGTGGAAAAATCAAAATATATAATTCAGCATAATACAACATGTGACATCCGATATTTAGTAGAAATAGTACGGGAAAATCAACTTTCAAATAACCTATAAAACTGGCATGTATGCTTTATTATTATTATTATTATTATTATTATTATTATTATTATTATTATTATTATTATTATTATTATTATTATTATTATTATTTATTAAATACTAGACTATACCCCGTGTGTTACACTGATTCAATATAAAATATTAAATACTTAATAATAAAAATTTATAAATTATAAAATAATATTTTGATATATTACATATTTATAAGTATTTTAAGTAAGAAAACAATGATCAAAAACTTTAATTTTAAAAGAACTTAATTTTTAAAAATTTAATACTAAAAATGTCATTTGTTTATAAATAAAATTATTCTTTAAAATACATGTATTATAGGCTATTTTATTTTTTTAAATTTTTTTAGGATACATAATTTTTAGAAAAAATCCATATCTTATAATTTTTTTTAAAGTGTTTTTTAATACAATATTATTTTTCATTGATTATAAAACTTTTTAGTATTAAAAATGTCAATAACCGAGAGGAACTCACTTGTGTGGTAAACTTCTGGTTCCTCCAATACCTAACTAACCGAGAGGAACATGTAAGACACGGTTGTAAGCAAACGGGTCGGTGATGTTAACCTTAATTGTCATATCCAAGTTCAAAGAGTCAAGAACGAAATTAGTTAAAAGTTAAGTTTAAGTTAATTCTGTATTTGTTTATTGTAAAAGGGTTAAGTATGCAAATATTGTAATTTAGAAACTGCTTTTGTGCCGCGTCGGTCATTTGGTCAGATATATATTCCGATGACCACCATTGTTTGACCTTCAAGTAATATTGCTTCAAGTGAGGAATGAACTTGATACCTATAGGTTGTCTCTCATTCACTTTAACCATTACACCACTTCGTTTTTTATTTAGTTTTTAATTCAAATATGAGAGATTTAACTGTCTATTTTAATCGTATCGACCTCAAAACTAAACATGCTATATAACTTTTTGCCAATTAACTGTCTGTGTTAGCCGTAGTGTCTAACAATATTATTAGTATTTTTTTATGGTATCTTCTTACCTACCGTATACCCTTATATTCAAAGTGTCACTTATAAAGGTGCATTTGTTTATTTATTGGTATCTATGTTAAATCTATTAATTTGAAGCATCCATTAAATTCTAAATAGTCATTACAAAAATTTAGTTTTAACGTTTTTGTCATAAGTTTAGCTCCTCTTCAGCGTTTCGTAAAATTTATCAATAATAACAAGTTTGTCATTAAAGATTTCAACAGTGGTCGAGATTTCATTCAAAATTGATTTATTAGTTTATTGACTTTTTGATGAAGTTAATAAGTTAAAATAGCGTTTAGTAATATTAAAATGGCTTTCTATTTTACCTTTTTAATTAATGATAAAAAGTTGTTTTTAAGAAACCAAAATTACTATCTTTTAGAAATAACTTTTAACTTTGTTATAAAAGTAAAAATAAAAATAACTGTTTTTAATTATTAACTTGTTGGCTTTTCTTATATCAAAAGTTAATCCAAACACATTTTAAAAAAAAATTCATTTTGAAATGTCATAAGCAATGTTTTCATAACCGGACCGGACATCGAACCAGACGCCTTACTGGTTACTGTTCAGACCGGTTGGACCGGATTCAAGAACCAGATAACATAATAAATATATAAAAAATTCCTAAAAAATTATATAATTATAAACACATTTAGAAACACATAATTAATGTTCAAACACACATAATCATGTTAAAAACATACAAGGTTTGATTTTAATGTTTAATTATTTGAATTTTAGTTAAAAAAAACTTATAAAAAGACTTGAAATCCGGTCCGACCAGCGAACCAGCTGGTTCCCTTGAGAACGGTTCACATGTTGTTTTTGAACCGGACCGGTTCGGTTCTGACAACACTGGTCATAAATTCACATGCACTTTTGACAAAAGATCATTTTAAAGTTAAATAAGCAATATCAAACAGGCCGATAGCATGTTTAAGTTTTATGTTTTTAATTTTGTAACGGGTTTAAAGCTGGTTTCTAAAATTAATAATGTCATAGGCAGAAAGAGTAGTACCTTCATAAAGTATGAATCTGCAGGGGGAATGTCTTGAAACATGTTACCTCCAACATGAGTAACACCTTCATATGATGGTGCAGATGAATCAACATGAGGCAAGTCAAAATTAACACCTTTAAGATGTGGATACTTTGTTACAATCTAATTTATTATCACCCCAATGCCACCACCAACATCAACCAAAGTTCCCTTTAGGCTACCAAAATCATAAGTTGACATGATTGCACCAAGTTCAAATCTTGTTCTACATGCCATTGATTCATTGAACACTTTATTCAACCCTGGGTTCCTAGAAAAAAGATCAAATACCTCGACCCCATATGTCTTTAGTGCTGCTGTACACCCCTCTTCAATGGCCTGGTTCAGGTTATAAAACGGTGCGAACATAAGTGGCTCTGTGAAAGACATTACTATTGGTGCAAGCGTGTTCTTTGAATCTTTTACGAGCAACTTGGAACATTCATTGAGCGCGAAGAATGTTTCTTCGTGCCCGGGTTGATGGGTCTCATCAAAAACTTGTTTGTGGACCAAGAACCTCATGAGACGCGATAGCCCACCAACGTTTAGTGATGGTGAGCCGATCCTTTGAGCGATTTGCAACAAGGTCGTCGGTCCATTGTGACTGTTGATTATGTCAGCAATGTTGAGTTTTAAGGCACATCTTAAAGCCGCACTGCCTAAACCAGCGTATAGAAGATCAAAGAACCTCGCTTGGGCTCTGATTATTGCATCATTTTGATTTTTGATTGGTGATGTACTCATTTTAAGGTGAAAAGCAAGAAACTAAGAATGATAATGTTTATGATTTGCATGTGTTTATGAGATGCATGTGTTTAAATAGGCACCACAAGTCAGATATACGCGTTTCTTGCATGTTTATTTAAAACAAACAAACAACTTATCCAGTATATTCCCACTTTTCAGTAGGAGTGAGAGGAAACGATGGACACAAACCTTACCTCGTTTAAAGTTAATTATCCTAACATTTTTAACGTTATTTTCACATAGTAAGTTAAATAACGTTAAAATTAGGCCAATTTTACTTTGGTCTATTGAGAGCCCACACATATACATATTATATGTTTGCACCGCAAATGAAGCGACTGCATGTTTATTTACATGTGAAGTAATTGTTTTAATTTGGCTTAAAATAGATGAATTTATTTTAGTTTACCATTAAAAATTAAACAAATAAGCACACATATAATCCTACAAGTGGAATCATGAGTTGGTTAGAATGGTAGTTTCACCCTCAATCAAGTTATGGGCTCAAGTTTTGAATGCAACATTTTTATTTAAGTTTTATACATTCTATAATAGAGATTATGTCATAGATATTCTGATAATCTATACCACTTCATAAATATACACCACATGGACAATAGAGATGCACAAATAAACAGGTAACATGTTTATACCAATTAAAAAACCGGTATTTTGAATATGTTCCAATTTTTTGGAAAAACCAGTAGTTTTTGACCGGTTTGAGGTTTTAAGAGAGACCAAACCGGTTAACCAATGTACCTTATAAAAATTGGTTATATTACGGTTAACCAATTTCAGTTATTAAATTGATTTCAATTTTAGAACTAGAAAACCGGTTATAACTAATATTGTTTTGAAAATTTCAATCGATTAACATGTTAATGCACCTCTGCACATAGTAAAACTTTAATAATGTAAAATGTCTCTTCGGTGATGGTTTAAATAGTATCAAAACAAATTTGTTTTAATCTAATGAAAGAGAACACTTCCAAAATTATATTTTCCAATAATGTTTATATAGTGTCATATTAAATTTACACTTACATCAACAAATTTGTATAAGACATACAAGAGCAAATATTTAAGCCCCGATAATTGTGACAAAAGTTGGCGATCTTATGATGTAGTATATGTAGCTAAACTAGTATAAAGGACCCGCGCGTTGCGGCGGAGAATGATATAGTGACGTAAAAACAACCAACAGAACATGAGGTTAAAATCATGCACAATATAACATGCATGAGGGAGGAAACCTTGCACCTTTTACGTGTCATTGCCCGGTCTGCAGAATATTGAAACACCAAGTTTACCCATGCATATTATATAATCAACTCTATCTAAAAGCCTAACATCAGAGTAATCAAAAAGTGTAGTTGTTTCATAGTGCAACTTCTGATTATTTGATAACGCCTTGAAAAGAATTCAACAAACTAACTTATACAGAGCTAACAAATTTCATAACATATGTTTTCACGTAAAACCCTAGTATCCAAATCAGATAACAAACACTATACATCCAATAAATCATGAATCAAATATTTCTAGTACAATAAACTACGAAGCAAAGAAAACAACTCACATATCATTGTAATCATACAGTATAATCTTCTGGTTTATTGTTGACAATCTCACATAAGAATAACAACATTAACCCAAGAATATATGACATAAATGACGTATAAAGAAGATAATGCATCCTATTAAATTTGATGATACCTTTGACAATTATATACGGTATCTAACAATCACAATCCCCAACACTTGAAAACCTAAAATTCCAAACATTTGCAAACAATGTTACATAAGAATTAACCATTCCAATAAGCAAGTTCATCAACACTTGTTAAACTGCCAAATTCGATTGAATTAAAATATAAAGGCTGGAAATGGAATACCGGAACTTAGAAGCTCTAGAACCAAAACCAAGAGAAACGCCTTTGGATTCCGTTGTACCATCATCATCAAAAACCCATAAACCGAGCAAATAAATAACGACAATCACAAAATAAATCAAAAAATCCAGTGAAACAAAAATCAAAAAACAAACCAAAACCTAAACCGGAGATTGAAATCAATTTGAATAATCATTCTCAAAAAACGAAAATCGATTCATGAATGCATAAGTTAACATTCAAGCAAATTAACTTATAAAATCAACTACCTTCTTTAATTAAGCCCTCATCTTCATCCACAAACGCAATCTTTATATAACAGGGTAAAGAGAGTAAAACCAATACCTGCAAAAAAACAACATGCAATAAAAATCGTATTAATGGAATCCATTAAACCTAGGTAATTAACAAACATACCTTCAGAGGGATGTGAGGTCTACAATCTGATGAGCTTAACTTTATGGAGTAGCCTCCCTTTCCAATTGAACAAAATGAGCGGTGTAATTCCATACGAATCAGTGCGAGCGATGTAAAGAATCAGATAGGTGGAGCAAGACTGCAAGAGAGACAACGATCGGTCTCCCACACAGCGTCGTCGAACACTCACATCATCATCGATCTACACACATGATAGTTGGACGCCGGTGTAACGGCAGAGACATATCATCGGACGTTCCGGCGTCTAGGATCTCCCGCAACGTAGCCGGACACCCACACCATCGATCAGCCTAAACGGTTCGTAGATCGACACCGGTGCAACGATGGAGACACATCATCGGAAGCTCCGATGTCGGTGTAGGAAGCGATGTGAATCGTAGGTGAAAGAAAGAGCAATGCGAGGGGTATGAGAGTGAGAGAGAAGGATATACATCTCAGACGCATTAATGAGTTATACTTTAAGCACTAATAGTTGCATCAAAATGAATAGTAATAATGTGAGGGGAAGTAATTGTGGTTTTTAATATATATATAAATATCGCGCAAGCCAAAACCGTCAGCAACAAGCCCCCTCTGCTCCCATATAATTATATGGTGAATTGAAAAAAAAAATATGTATTACACATACAACTCTACATTGTGTAGAGTCAACTATCAACATGATTAAAGGTTGTTGAAATATTGACAAAGTATGTGTCAGTTAGCCCTATACGTCTTGTACCGGAGTAAATGAGATGTTTAAGTTGATGGCATAATATGTCACTAAGTTGTATATGCCCCATATTAGCATGTACAAGACGTATAATCATGGCCGAAGCTTCATTGGGGTCGGGGCGGTTAATTTTTCGGTTGAAATGTTATTTTTAGTTAAAAATAGTGGTTTCGTTCCCATCACTTCAAAAAATTAACATGTATACTGAGTTTCAAAAATTTTCGCTCCCTCTCACTTCAACCAAGCTCCGCCACTGCTTATAATATTGGTGAGTATTAAAATAAAAAAATGCTTGTGTGAATAACCTTTTTTAAGAGTGTTTGGTCTACTATTATTACACGATTTTATGTCCTAAAGTGTCAAAATTTCAACCGTTATAATTATGGGAAAAGTCCATATTTGTCCACTTTGACCTAAAAAGGGCCAAACTGTTCAAATGACCATCACCGTTATGGGCATCGGCGCCTACAATTAGACGGGCGCCGCCCATGATTTACGGAAATAGAAACCTCCCACGTGACCAACACAGGCAAAGGATGAAGTTCGAAACCGCTCATTGAGATTCATAAGGTTAGAAGATGATAAGGAAATTCAGAAGAGGAATACTACAACACCTCCTAATGATCATGGCAAAAGGAATCTGGACTCTCCTACAAACAAATCCTTCAAGTTCAAACCTTACTACAAATTCGATAATCACAAGATTAATTATGTGTATGATGATGAAGATGAAAAATAATATCCTAAGATATCTGATTACTGTTTTTCTGTTGAAATTTCTGAACTAATGTGTGCTATGAAGGATTTTGGAGGAAAAGCCAGATGGCCTCCTAAGGATAAGAAGTTTGCTACAAAGAAAAAGTTCAAATGGTGTGCATTCCACGAAGACTTTGGACATATAAAATAAGACTGTATTGCCTAAAGGAAAGAGATAAGTTATCTCCTTAGCAAGGGTTATCTCAAGGAATTGCTAAGCAAAAGGAAAGAAAGGAGGTAGGATCTTGATGGATTCCCAAAGAGAGCTGCATCCCCACAAAAGGATGCCAAGGTAATAAATTTTATCTCTAGAGGATCTGACATATGTGGTATCTCTTATTCTGCCTCTAGGAGACATGCTAAAGAGGCCAATATGGAGAATGGAGAGAGACCAAAAAGGACATCGACCCAAACCACAGAAACTGTGGTATCCTTCGAAGAACAAGACCAAGAAAAGATTATGGATCCTCATGATGATGGGTTAGTAATTACTTTATATATTACTAACCATTATGCCCGCAGGATACACATCGATGGAGGAAGTTCAGTGAATATCATCCAATTGGAGACACTCAAAAGGATGAATATTCCTGAATCCGAGATAACAACCAAATCGTTGGTTCTAGTTGGATTTAGCGGGGAAACTAAAGCCACTGTCGGAGAAATTAAACTACCGGTATATATCGAGGGGTAAAATTCTATGCAACGCTTTTGTATTATAAGTTCTTTGTCGTGTTATTACATCATATTAGGTAGACCATGGATACACGATATGAAAGCAATCCCATCAACCTACAACCAATGTGTCAAACTACCTACACCATGGGGAGTAGTGAAGATAAATAGCGATCAACAAGAAGCTAAGGAGTGTTATTCATCTTCAATAACGAATCCATCATCAGCATAGCAGTCAATGAGCGACCTTGGGGATACTCAGGAATCCCGGGAAAAGGAAGTAAAGGAAGTACTAATGAATCCAGAGGATCCCGAAACTAAAGTTCTCATCGGAACTAATATCCCTGAGGATATTGAAGAAAAATTGGTTTCTTTCCTGAAATCAAGAACTTCTACATTCACATGGAAACATGAGGATATGATAGTGATATCCTCATACGTAATCACACATAAGTTAGGAATAGACAGAAGTTTTAAACCTATCCTTCAAAAAAGAAGGAAATTTGCCCTTGAAAGGAATATAATCATCCAAGAAGAAGTAGAAAAACTTCTCAAAGCATTGATGATTAGGGAAGTAAAATTTCCAAGGTGGCTAGCTAATGTAGTTGTGGTTCAAAAGAATAATGGAAAGTGGAGAGTTTGTGTAGATTACACAGATCTAAACAAAGCCTGTCCTATGGACCCTTTTCCATTACCACATATTGATTCATGGTAGATGCAACAGCGGGACATGAAATGTTGACTTTCATGGATGCATTAGCAGGATTCCGGAAAATGCAGGTGGAACCTTTGGATCAAGAAGATACTGCTTTCATGAGGCCAATAGGGATATATTGCTATACAGCAATGCCATTTGGCTTGAAGAACGCTGGAGCTACTTATCAAAGACTTGTCAACATGATGTTCAAGGATAAGCTAGGGGACACTATGGAGGTATATATAGATGATATGGTAGTCAAATCAAAGATTACCAAGGATCGTCTTAAGGATCTTCAGGAATCATTCGATATCCTGGATCGATACAATATGAAACTTAACCCTTATAAGTGTCATTTTGGAGTAAGAACAGAAAAGTTTATGGGGTATATGGTCACTAAGAGAGGAAAGGAGGCTAGCCTAGAACAAATTCAAGCTATCCTGAATTTAAAATTCCCAACAAACATAAAAGAGGTGCAAATGTTAATTGGAAGGATAATTGCACTTAACAAATTCATCTCAAGGTCTTCTGAAAAATTCAAGGGATTCTATGATATCCTCAAAAAGAATAAGAAATTTCAATGGGATGAAGGACATGAAAAGGCGCTTCAGGATTTGAAAGAGTACTTATCCTCACCGCCACTGCTCCTGAAACCAGAAGATGGTGAACCATTATCACTATACTTGGCAGTATCCCGAACTACTGTAAGTGCTGTGCTAGTTAAGGATTACCAAGGATCACAACATCTAGTATACTATGTAAGTAAAAGCCTATTAGATGCTCATACTATATATTCTCATCTCGAAAAGTTAATTCTAGCTTTAATCATGGCATCAATAAAATTTAGGCATTACTTTGAGACACATAGAATACATACCAAGACAAACTATCCTATTAAATCAGTGCTAAGAAAACCTGAGCTATCGGGAAGAATGGGAAAATGGTCAGTAAAGCTTAGCACTTATGATTTAATTTAGGAACCAAGAACAGAGATTAAATCTCAATCATTAGCAGACTTTGTAGCAGATTTTAGTAGTGATCTCCAACCAGAAGTAGATTCGGAAATCAGACTTTTGGATGAGGATACTGGTGAATGGACATTATATACCGATGGAGCCTCAAATGTAAGGGGAAAGGATTAGGGATCATACTAAAATCACCACAGGGGGACATAATACCCCAATCGATCAATTGTGAATTTCAAGCAACTAACAATGAAGCTGAATATGAAGCCTTAATAGCAGGACTTCAATTAGCTAGGGATATGAACATAAGAAATCTCCATGTATTTTTCAATTCCCTACTAATAGCCAATCAGTTTAATGGCTCCTATACAGTTAAGGGAGATAAGTTGGCAAAATACTTAGAGATAGTCAAGGATATATTAGGGTATTTCTATAGTTTTGATATCACGCAGGTACGTTCCTAGAGAAGAGAATGCTGAAGCATATGCGTTAAAAGAAATATCCTGACCAGATTCGGAACACCTGCTGAAATTACTTCCGATAATGGGTCTCAGTTTATCGGTAAAAGAACTACAAAATTTTGTGAAGCCTGGGCATAAAAATGATTACTTCTACACCTGTACATCCCCAAGCCAGCGGTCAAGCAAAATCAAGCAATAAAATCATCAACAATCTTAAAAAGAAGTTGGGATCTAAGAAAGGAAAATGGGCTGAAGAACTGCCATTTGTCCTATGGGCAGATAGAATAACCACAAAGAATACGACTGGTCAGACGCCATTCTCATTAGTATTCGGTTCTGAGGCTGTACTACTAACTGAAATGGTTATCCCTACCGCAAAAACAAGTTAACAACCATTGATGAAATTAGGGATATTGCAAAAATTAGGATGGTAACCTACTAGCAAAAGATGGCCAAATCCTATAACAAGAATATAAGGATCAGAAGATCCAAATTGGATATTTGGTTCTAAGAAAAGCGTTCCAGAATACTACCAACCCAACGGATGGAAAACTCGCCCCAAAATGGGAAGGACCCTAAAGGGTCGAATCCGAAGCCAGAAAAGAAGCATATAAACTGACAACTATGGAAGGAGAACCTCTTCCAAAAGCGTGGAATGCTATTCACCTTAAAACTTAATTTATATTATATTCTTACTATTCACATTAAATATCCTTACACTTAAATTTTGATATATTCTTAAAATATCTTGACACTAGCTTAAGCATATGAGGGGCATTGGAATCCCTAATGCATACCTTTGCAAAAACGTTGATGTTTTGCAGGTATAGCTGGAGAAGATACGAGACTATATGACTTATACAAGTTTTGATTTGAAATCAAAACTTGATCAAGACCCCCGCAGAGACTTTATGTCTGTTGCAAAGTTTTGACCAAAACTATGTAGAAGACCCATGCAGAGACTTTATGTCTGGTTGCAAAGTTTTGACCTGAAATCAAAACTCAAAGGACTTTTGTCTCTCAAACGAACTAGAATTCATACACCCTCGCCAGTAGCGCACATATATCCTGTTATAGTCCGAGATGATGGGACCAGTACACGTATGAGTGGCTGACAATTTCATTATCAAGGGTTATAACCATCCTCCAAATTATCCCGGTATAGTTGAAGATTTTGGGACCAGTACACGCTTTAGTGGCTGACAATTTCATTTTTAAAGGCTATAACTAGGGATCCTTAGAAATATAGAATACATATGCTATACAACCGGGCCTTGTCGCTAGTATCTTCGGCCTTAGTCGCCAGTATAATTGGCCTTGTCGCCCATATCTTCAGCCTTAGTCACCAGTATAATCGGTCTTAGTCGCAAGTCTAACCGGCCTTGTCGCCAGAATATTGGGCTTGTCCCAATTTTTCTCGTTTCTTGAATATGTGCAGGAATTAACTTTCAAGAATATTTCGGGATTTCCTATCAACCTACAACATATCTGAGGATATTGAAGTATGTAATTATTACATTATTTTAACAGGGATAAAGAATGCTTCGGAAATAAGTCTACTATTTCAAGGAGTTGGTATTTATTTCTTAAACTCTTTAATATTCTTTATTTTTGATCAAGAATATGCTATTATCAAATTAGTAAATAGGCATTACAAATATTTTCACTTATTTAATCCTTTAATAAAATCTTATATGACCAATACATACATGCATACATACATACATATACCGGATATTTCTTATTCTATGAAATATATCAATAAAAACTAGAATAACCTCCTTAGTTTACTTATAATCACTAACCTGATCAAGATAGTCGTGGCTTTTCTTAGTTATTTCTTGGTTATAAAATATCTATATCCCGAAACACCTTAAAGATAATAATGAGTATTCAACATATTAAGGCAATATAACTCTATTCAAAGTATAAGCAACATTAATACTCATTACAGATCTGGCAAATTAACAAACGTTTGAAATATCCATAAAAATACCCTCTGGATTTCAAAATTATATCAACACAAAACATTCAAAGCAAAACAATAACACATCAGAAGGATAATTGTTATGGATATATAAAGCTAATATATTTGGCTTCGCCATGAAACTCACCTAAAATATCCTGAATTATCTAGAAATTGTCTACCAATACTGGGACATTCATCAGAACATTGTTTAAAACAAAAAAAAAAACATCATTAGAGAACCACAAACAAGATGGGCTCAGACCTTGTCAATCCTATCTCCATCACCCATCGCAACCTCACCAGCACCTGCAGCCATATCCTCACCTCCGCCTGCCTTACTTGTCTCCACCACACTCGTCTTCGCCACCGCCGCATCAGAAGTCTTCGTAACATCCCCGGTTAGGTTGGTCAGGATCTTGGCCCAGTCTGAAAGCTCTTTTTCCCACAGGTATGCTCCCTCATGCTTAGATTTCTTCGTCATTTGAATTTTAGCCTTGAGGATGACAATGGAAGCATACTTCTTGGTACCCTCTATGATACTCTTGATCTTCAACTTATAGGTGGCTTCAATATTCTTGACCTGTTTCTTCAATTTCTGAGCTTCCTTCTCATAATGGCTGGCCTTGACAGCAACAATCTTTTTCTGATCCTCCAGATCTTCAATTTATTTGTCAAAAACCTCCTTATCAGCAGCAACCTTGAGGATAGCCTGTAAAAATAGGGATATGTCAGGATATAATAAAAATACAATAAGGATATCCTGAAAACAACCTTTTGGAGAAGATCGGTAACAGGGAAGTCTGGAATGTCATCCACATTGATGGGCTCAACACCTTTTCGCTTCTTGGAAACCTTAGAAGGGCGGGTATGCATTATCCTGGCTTTGGGAGCAACAAGGCTTTCCTTATCCTTCTTGATGGTAAGAAACCACTAAGATCCTCGAGATCAAATGCGGATTCTAGAATAACAAACAAACATAAAGATGGAATAAAAAAACTAACATATGAAAAATAAAAACACTAAACCTGAAGTCATTTGAGCGTGAGACTGCTTGGAAGATGCGCTATGATCTGGAGATATATTGGGGATATCAGCTCTCAAGGAAACACCAAATTTCCTTTCCCTCTCCTCAATTTGCAACAGGGCCTGGATCTTTTGTTCGGTATCCCTATCTTTCGCGACCAATGACTCGGACTTTTTCGTTGAAAAAAAATCACAAAGAATATATTATTGATCAATACAAGGTCATTAAAGAAAAAGTAAACCTAGAAATCCTACCCTTTAACAACCAAGGAGGGATTTCCCTTCAGAGATAGAACTTCTCCTAACAAAGAAAAATCTATTTTGTCATTCCTCCTCGTTCATAGTTATCCCAGGAACTAGAACTGGGGCATTGCTTCTCCTTTGAAGCTTAAACCGGGAGTAACCATGGGTATGAAGTTGGAAAACATGGGAAATTTTAAGGACTCCAATCCTTAGACCATATTTCCTGATTCAATTTATGAAGGGTAGCAAGCAAGCGCCAACCCATCGGCATTAACTGAGGATAACATAGGTGAGTAACACAAAAAAAACTTAGAAATCAATGGAGGAAAAGGAAAAGACATACCCAAGGAGAAGGGGCATTCTAAAAAACCGACCCATGAAGTAGAACTATGGTCTGCTTTGAGAGCATGATCAAAACGATGAAAGACCGCTTCCTCAGGGAAAGCTCGAGACAATTGCATGGAGTAAATGTGGTCATCATCGAAAACACAAATATTCCACTCTGTGTAAGGCAGAATATTCTGGTTGTGCAACTCATCGGAGTCGGAGGAAGAAGTAGAATGCGACATTATACAAAATTAAAATGAAGAAAAAACAGAGGAAGGAAACCAGAAACTTACCAGAGAAATGATCGAGAGAGAGAGAGAGAGAGAGAGAGTTGTGAATTGAAAGAAATGACAAGTGATCATTATATATGCAAAAAACTGCCATCATAGATAACCTCTATCCCAATCGTAACCGTCCAATTAATCAAGATGCCGTTCAATTTAAAATTTAAAATTTGAATTTTTACAGTTGTAATCCAATAACTCTAAAAATTGGGGGCAATTATTGTGCGCTAAAAATCACCCGGAATATTTCAAGATCATGGGTATTTAGGAATATATTTACGACTAAATAATATCTCTTTTATTCCAAATATAATTTCCGAGATTTCAGGATATAACAGGTTGACAGATTAATGAGCAATAATCACGGAAGGAGTCAAACCATATTCCAACTGAAAGATCATGAACCGCAACAACATTGAGGATTCCACGCCATTAATTTGAATAAGTCACCCACATATGGAAAGTCATCGAGATGTTCGCAACGGCTATTATGGCCGTTTCTTGTAATTTGTTTGTAATTTCTTTGTATAAATACCGAGGCATTGATCGATCTTATGGACACACAACACACTTAGCAGATATACGAGTTTACAAACACTTTTAGCATCGGTCATATTGCGCTCTTTCTTTATAATTTGGTTGATTTCATATTAATAAACTAGGCAGAGTGACAATTGTTACCTCCCGAGGTTTTTATGTCGGCAATCATAAAGGATAACGGGTTTTTTCTCGTATAAATCCCGTGTGTTTGGCTATTTTTCTGTTTAATATTCTCAAATATCCCTAGGGATCCCAGGGATATTTCTGCTACAGTTTGGGAATATTTAATATCTTTGATCATAAAACACAATATCCTACTTTTCTAATTGGGCTTTGCTAAAAATTAAGCTTGTTAATTTTTACCCGAAACATTATTAATATATATATATATATATATAGTATAAGGTTTGGCTAAAAAGTCTTAAAATCATGAGAAGTGTGAGAAGTAATCTTGTCCATACACGTGTATTTTCAAAGGTTTAATAGATATGGGTATTTACGTAATTTGCTCTGATAATTGTTAGCGGTTATTTTGGAAACATACCATGTTTGTCGCTCAACATTTTTTTAAAATCCAAATCAATTATCGATTACAAAAAGAAATCACAGATTGTAATTCATTTTATGATTCTAAGTTCATCTGCAAATGATCGTTTAGTTTTTTTTGAGGTAACGACGTGATGGAATCGAACACAGAAGAGACGCAAGGTTATGGTGTTTTTAATACTATGTTATTTGGCGTTATCAGTTAGCTTCATATTGTCTTTACGGTGTTTATATTAGCATTGTATATTGTGTTTTGGCGTTTTCAGATTCTATGGTGTTTTTCATATTGTATGGTGTTTTTCATATTGTATGGTTTTTTCAGATTTTATGGTGTTTTTCATACTGTATGGTGTTTTTCAGATTGTATGGTGTTATTTCGTATGTTGTATGATATTTCGTTAAAATGATGCTCTGTTTTTTGATATTATGGTATTTTTCAAATTTTATGTTGTTTTTCAGATTGTATTGTGTTTTTTGGATTGTATGGTGTTTTTGAATCTATGTATTACTAGTTATTTTGAATCCAAAAGCCCTAATCACCATTACATTTTAAAATTTTATGGTGTTTTTTTAAATAATGCTATGTTTCTTGATTTTATACACAGGTATGGTTTTTAATGGTGGTTATATACGTAGTTTAGAATTTACGATGTTTTTTAGATTAAAACACCATAACAAAGGTTCAACACCATATATTGAGACATATCAATAAGAAAATACATTATAATACCAATTTATATCCACCACCGAGCTAGGTTAAATGCGTTTTTTACGGGATGGAGAGAAATTGGGGAGGTTATTTTTAATTCAAAAAACACCAAATTACTATTATGTCCATACCGCGACTTTCAAACGCCATATTATTTACATAATTGTCACCGCACGATCTTGACCGTAAAACTCCACATATCAAGGGACAAGATTGCTTCTCATGGTTTTTAGCCTTCTTAAAATAGCCCTCTCCTATATATATATATATATATATATATATATATATCCGTGTATGTGTGGGCGCGCGCTCGCATGTTTGTGTATTTATATATCTATACTCTTTAATAAATAAAGGTTTTAGTTGACATTTGTCAATTTTTTCGGTCACTTAAAAGTTACTTTTCTCGTTTTTCTCCTATTAACTATTTATAAGTCATCTTTTATTAAATATTGATTTTATTTTCATCTATATCCTATTTAATATTAATAATTTTATAAAATTTAGTAAATAATTGATGTCCTCGAAAGTGGTCTAAGAAAATAACTATAAACACTAACCTAGACTCAACTTAATTACAACGAGTTAAAACCGAAAATCTTAAACTAAACCACTACGACAGGCAAGTGTACCTATCAATTGTAGAATAGCTATCGAAAGTCCGGATATCGAACCCACGAGACACTGACTCAACGAAACAAGATTAGAAAATGATTAAAACAAATAAAGGGGGGTTTTTTTGAATAAAAATGATAATTCAATTAAACTAATTACCCTAATTAAATTAGAAAAGCAATTTAACTAATATTTAAACCCTAAAACAGATTAACGCATTTAATTAAAAAAATGAATTATAATTTTAGAAAAACTTAAAACAAATGAGAAAACTCTACTTAGGTAAAATCCCTGTTTATGATTATTGACACTATTGACTTTGTTTGATATGATGGAACTAGGATCTTAAACAGCAAAATATAAGTGACTTAATGGATTTTGGATTAATTACCAAATATAACCAAATAAGAAAACCTAATCTTGCACTAAACACACTAGCTAATTGAATCACCTCCCGGATTTTTCCAATAACACTTATGTACTCAAATGAACAAGTCACATTCCTGATTTTCTTATTCCAATACACCAAAGATGCAAGGAGTAATCTTAGAATGTCTAATTTGACACGAAATGACATTAACACTAAGTCTTTCAATTAACCAACCCTTCCGGGTAATTATCATGAAAACCCTAATGCTAAAGATCACACGACAAGTCTATCACCTTCCGGATTTCTAAACTTAGATACATAAAGAACCCTAAAAACATCAATTATATCTTTTCCTATGGTTAGTGATATCAAACAAACCATAAACTAGTCATAACACCAAGTCGATGACCTAATACGTGTCTAAACCGAAAGACATTCAATAAACACGTATGGAACATGATATAAACTGATATAATCAAGATTAGATATGCAAAACTCATCAAAATAACATAACAAGATCTGTTACAAAAGTGTTTTCCATCATAAATCAAAACAATAGTCAATAGTTATCATTAATCATTCAAACAATCATTCCTACCTAAGTAGAAGTAAACAATTAGCCAACTAACATCATAATCAGTAAAGAAATCTCAGAATTATTCATAACAAAATGAAATAAACTACTAAAAATTAAGAACAAATGAAACAAAGATCAATCAAGATTATTTAACATAGATATAAGACCTTCTAGCCCTCCAATGCTTCCAAAATGCTTTCTCCCACTCCTGGAAAGCTTCTCTGCTCCAAAAATGGTCGAGAATGATCATTCAAACGGCTGGGGAGCGTCTCCTATTTAATCTCACTTGAATCTTGACTTTTTTCAAATTTCAAACCGCGAAGGCTGAATTTCTCCTCATCGCGTACCGCGATGACATCAGAATCATTAAAACTTGTCTTTTTCTCTTGATTTTAACCGGGGCTCGATTCCTTCGGGTTTCGAACTCGATTTCCTTTCATTTCATTAGACAAGCCTGTAAAAACAATAAAATGTAAAAAGAACCTAAAAATAGACAAAATCGACATATTTACAAACTAAAATCGACTCAAAAGTATTTAAAAACAAGATGTGTTTTACAACCCATCAAAAATACCCACACTTGAACATTTTTCGTCCTCGAAAAAGAATTACAATGGAATCACAACCAAAAATTTATCTTCAAACTCAAAATTTTAAAACACATACGCATTAACCACGATTGTCAGTATTTGTATCCATTTAAACCAACAACTGATATATAGGTTCCCTAATCTTGATTCATTATGTTCAAATGATTCAATCAACTATAGGTATTACACTCAAGTCATATATATCAACTTAATCCTGATAAAAGCTTTCAAGTTACCATTACATTCGAACAACCCAAATGAATTTAAAAATTAAACCTTAAATGGAATGGATGAAAATATGGGCATTTTGATTCTAAATTAATGAGCCTAACTTAGTGGTGTTTCACTCGGTTGCCATCCGAGGTATGACACATAAGCTGCAGCTCTTATTTTATTTTGTTTTTTTTTTTTTTTTTCAGGCGCCATAAGTCTCGAATTTATTTTCATAAAAAGAGAACATATGTGCCAGGTTTAATTTAAAAAACATTAAGTTGTTTGTTTGCAAAAGTTCCTCTAATCACAATTAAACAGTTTCAGAATCCCCATATTTCCCAAGGCAAAACCTATTAACATCATGAAAATTAAGTAAATTATATCAATACTAGAGAACCTTTCTATCAGTTAGGCCTACTAACATATCCCAAATTAGATGCGTACGTTTAAACTTTTAAGAAAAACATAAAATTCCTGATTATATTATCATTTTCCATTTTAATGCAAAACCTAATTCAAAGACTTTATACAAAATTATTTACAATATTTACAATCTAAACTAAATTTAAAAATTCAAACTCAATTTACAATTAAACACTAAAAACTTAAATACAAATTAAAAAAAAAAATAAAGTAAAGACTTAGCTGGTTTCATGTAACAGCCGTGCATGTCATATCCAGAATAACACAATCGTATAGCATTCATTCGCGATCGAGTTATTGTAATCATGTTGATTGCCTTTCTAATACATAAGTTATCACTACCCAACTGATAAGGGTAATTCAAACCAAACTGCACATGAAGCTCTAAACAATCCAACAAAGATTAACTATAAAAGAAAAAATTAAAAATACAAGACTCATACCTAACTAAAACTGACTTGATTATTTACAAATGACTCAAATTTAAAAAATATTTTTGAATTTTATTAATTATTTTTCAAAATTAACCAAAAATTTACAATTTATTTACTAAAATTTTCAAAATTTTACAATTTTCACAAATCTCATACCCACACTTAAAATCAAACATTGTCCTCAATGTGGAATATGAAATAATAAACAATTCATTATAAATATACAATTACAATAATTACAACTTCCCTGATATGTGACAATTTCTCATAAGTCTCATCAACCGCCATCAAATCCAATCGCAATCACAAATAATTCCAACTTTGCATTCTGAACATTCACGATGAATTTGGCAATCCACTAACACTCACAACAAACCATCAACATATACATGGATAATAATGAAAGAAAAACTGTACAAACAATAATCAACCAAAACAACCATAAAATATATACAACCAGTAATCAAAATATATCTAAGTTCAACATAAAGTATCCAAATATATACAGACCATGAAGATAAAAACAAAAATAAAGAAAAATACAAAAGAAACAACTACTACTGCCAAGATACTGAAATCTAATCATGAGGCTCATCAGCATCTCCTCTGGCTGCTGAGGCTGATCTGGAGCTCTAAACCACTCAGGAATCTCAATCTCAAAATGTGCAAAAAGAAGGCGCATCATCTGACCCAGCCTCTGCTGCTCCTCCCACAGGCTCTCTAAAGTGATACGGGGAGGACGAGGCTGACGAAGAGGAAATACCTGAGGTGGCCTCTCCGCCCTGTGCAAAATCCTCTGTCTCTCCGGTGGCACCTGCCTCTGCAGAACCTCCGCATCTGGGGCCCTCTCTGGTGCAGGCCTAGCTGGCATCCAAGTAGCTGGATCGGCCATAGTGCACATGCCAGCTAGCCGCATATCGTCCAAACTGTACCGCCCCGTCTCGGGTCCCTCAGTCAAAAATCGGCGTGGGAATCTGTTAAAGACTCCCAGCCTAAAAGCTATCCTCCCAATATAGGGCCCTAAATCTAGTCTAGCCGTCGCCCCTCCACGGCGAATCCTCCCAAATGATGACAATAAAATACAGGCGAGGTTAGCCGGGCGACGGCTAATCATGCTGTACATACAGAACAAGTCCAGTTGGTTGCACTTCTCTGCACCGGCCCTGCGACCGATGAGAGTGCAACTAACCATCCTGTGGACATATCGAATGAGTGGATCACGAATCGAGGACTCGATAATCGCACTCGTAAATGGTCCATCAGCTATGGACGTCCAGAACTCCTCCAGCTGTCTCTCTGTAATGCCCAGATCACTGGGCTCCCTCACCACTGCCCTCAGGCTCTGAGCAAAGCCAGGCTCTCTCACCTGCTCTGCTGTGTAAAATCCCGTCGCAATCGCGAACTGCGGGATGCTCATGGAAAATGTACGTCTGCCTAACGCAAACGATACAGCAGCAGGATCATCAAATGAGCCTGACATGTGACGAAATGTCGAGTGGAACTCGACAGTCAGCTCCATGTACTGAGGCCACCTACAGTCTAGGGCAGTCCTCCACTCGTCTCGTACAATAGCATCAAACTCATCAAGACGCCCTAACCTCTCTAGTAGCTCTCTATCAAAAGTACGGTGTGGTAATGCTCCATCGTCACAAACCTCTCACATCTGGTGGCCTCCTCTGTCCCCTGCTCGAACTGCAGGACAGTGTGATCTCTGAGGACACGCTGATCTATGGGAACCGCCTCATCCTCGTCAATAGGGAGGATCTCCTCTGATGAATAGCTGATCTCTCGAGCCCTCCTCCTCGACGAGCTCGATCCTCTGGCCCTCTTGGCCCCTGCAGCTGAACTCTCTGCTGCTCCAGACATCCTACAATAGCAGTTTACAAATATACAATATACAGAACAATTTTACAAATTAAACTAATTCGAAACCTAAATTTAACCTACTTACAAATTTTTACAAAAATTTTCTATTTACAGAGTATAATTTTACAAATTAAAACTATTACAAAATTTACAATTAATTTACAAAATTACAAAAATTTACAATTTATTTTACACAAAAATATTTTACAAAAATTTATTTACAAATTAAAAATTATTTACAAAATTTACAATATTAAAACTAATTCAAGTATTTACATACATATACAATTAATTAAAACAAAAAAAATTAGCAAAATTTATTTACAAAAAATTATTTACTAATTTTCAAATAAGTTAATCTAATTTTTTTACACTATATATATACAAAAATTATTTAAAAGATTTTAACCTAATTTTAATTTAGAAAAATTTAACTTTATTTACAAAATTATTATATACAATAATACATTATAAATCAATTTTTATTTTAAAATTAATTACAAACGTTTTCTGTGTTTCAACATTCGGATTCACTGGGATTCTGAAACCATCGCGTACCGCTAAGGGCTGGCCGCGGTACGCGGCCCAATTTGGGAACCAGAAAAACGAGCGCGATCTACAGTGGCAATCTGAACCCCATTTCGTTTTAATACCAACACAAACCAATCCTAACTACATTTAATCTACAAAATCTACAAACTATCCTAAATCTAGAAACGAAAAATCGAAAAGAAATTGAGAACTATACCTAATCGCGATGTGAATCGGTGTTTGGTGTAGTACACGATGAGAACCGGAGACTGTGATGGTGCGATGGTGATGGCGACGCACAGTGATGGTGTGACAGCAACGGTGGTTAACAGGTGCGCCGGTGATGGTGATGGTGATAATGATGGTCGCGAACCGATGGTAGTGATGATGGCTCTACTGTGTCTGCGGTGGTTGCGCGGTGGTGGTAGAGGTGGTGTATCGGTGGAGTAATGGTGGTGGTGTGGTGTTACCGGTGATAGAGAGGTGGTGTGTGGTGTAGTGGTACGCGAAGAGGACTTAACCCTTTAAAATTTTTTTTTTTTCCCGAAATCCTCCGCGTACCGCGGCGGTGGTACTGGCTACATTACTGCGTACCGCGAAGAGTTTCGGAGCCTTTGAATTTACTTAATTAACTAAAATAGAATAAAGTTAAATAAACTAAAAAACTACCTAAAAAAATTTTTAAAAATTCTACTCTAAACATATTACAAAAATAAAATTCTAATAACACAAAATAAAATTAAATAAAATAAACACTACCTAAAAATTTTAAAAATTTTATTCTAATAATTACAAAACTAAAAATTAATTACCTAAACGTACTAACTAAGATTATTGCCTAAATTTACAATCTAAACCTAATCGAGTTACGATGCGACTTAAATTTCGGTTTCAATGAGCGTAGACGTTTTAGGCAAAAACCGTAACGAATACCCACACTTAATTCCCAAAATAGTCCTATCGAAGAACACGAAAACACAAACATGCCAAAACAACACAACCTATATTACAAACTCTACAAATCAGGCACTATTCTCACTTACGCAACTCAAGGAGTGCTACCTCCTTCTCCGTAGCGATCGGTCCTCCGATGTATAGCTTCAAACGATGCCCGTTAACCTTCCATGTCCGACCTTCTGATTCAAGCTCAACTGCTCCGTGTGGAAAGACTTCATGCACAACAAACGGTCCTTTCCATTTGGACTTCAACTTACCTGGAAATAACCGGAGCCTTGAATCATAAACTAGCACCTGATCACCCTTCCTAAACTCCTTCACACCTCTCAACTTACGATCGTGCAACGCCTTCGTACGTTCTTTATAACTCCATGATCGTGCGTATGCCTCGTCACGCAACTCCTCTAACTCATGCAACTGAAGAAACCGATTTTTCACAGCACTCGGCAAATCAAGATTCACACTCTTCAACGCCCAAAACGCCTTATGCTCTAACTCAACTGGCAGATGACACGCTTTACCATAAATCATCCGAAAAGGTGTGGTCCCAATCGGATTCTTAAAAGCTGTCCTAAACGCCCACAACACCTCGTCTAGCCTATCTGCCCAATCCTTACGGTTTCTACCTATCGTCTTCTCAAGAATCCTCTTCACACCCCTATTGGCATTCTCAACCTGGCCACTAGTCTGTGGATGATAGGCTGTTGACACTCGATGGGTCACCCCGTATCGTGCCAACACCTTCTCCAACTGTGCATTACAGAAATGCGTGCCTCTATCACTTATCAATGCCTTAGGGGTTCCAAACCTACAAAACAATCTCTTCAGAAATCCCACGACTCCTCGTGCATCATTCGTGGATAAAGCTTGAGCCTCTACCCACTTCGAGACAATCAATAGCCACGAGGATGTACCGATTCCCTCGGGATGAAGGGAACGGTCCCATGAAGTCAATACCCCAAATATCAAAGACCTCAACCCCCTGGATGGGGTTCTGGGGCATCTCATTCCTACGTGAGATGTTTCCGGTCCTCTGACACGCATCACATCTCCTCACAAACTCATGTGCATCCTTAAACACTGTCGGCCAATAAAATCCACAATCAAACACCTTCTTCGCAGTGTACGATGGTCCATGGTGTCCTCCAGTCAAACCCTCATGACAATGTCTTAGGATGTCTAATCCTTCCTCACGACTCACACATCTCCTCAAAATACCGTCTGCTCCCTCGCGAAACAAATATGGAGCATCCCATATATAATGGTTTGCTTCAGTGAAAGAACCTCTTCCGCTGCTGTGAAGTCAGACCCTTCAACATGTAACCTTCAGACAAGTAATTCGCAATGTCTGAGAACCATGGCAATCCCTGCTCACCTGCACTCACCAATCCCACTATCTCTGTGTCTGCAGAAATCAAAGTCTCATGTGGGAATGTGTCTCCAATCATCTCCTCATTCATCTTCTCCCGAGCAGGATCCTCAAGCCGCGACAAATGGTCGGCTGCAACATTCTCAGCTCCTTTCTTATCCTTAATCTCTATGTCAAACTCAGAAAGGAGGAGAATCCACCGAATCAAACGAGGTTTTGCGTCCTTTTTCGCGAACAAATATCGCAAGGCCGCATGATCGCATGAAGCTGAACTCCTTCTCCGTAGTCGTGTAATTCTCCTGAGCATCATCTAAGGTCTTACTTGCGTAGTAAATCGGATGAAAGTGCTTATCTTTCCGCTGACCAAGCACAGCCCCACTGCAAAATCACTAGCATCGCACATCAACTCGAAAGGAAGGCTCCAATCGGGGGCTATCAGAATAGGAGAACTCACCAACTTCTCCTTCAGAAACTCAAACGCTCTCATGCACTCCTCACTAAACTTAAACTCCACATCTTTCTCCAAAAGTCGGGTCATCGGTCGGGTAATCTTAGAAAAGTCTTTAATGAAACGCCTATAAAACCCTGCATGACCTAGAAAACTACGAACCGCTCTCACGTTCGTAGGTGGTGGGAGTTTACTAATCGTATCGATCTTAGCCCTATCTACCTCAATGCCATCTCGCGAAATCTTGTGCCCTAGCACAATACCCTCAGTCACCATGAAATGGCACTTCTCCCAGTTCAGCATCAGATTAGTCTCCACACATCTAGCAAGCATCCTATCCAAATTCTGCAAACAATGATCGAACGAACTTCCAAACACTGAAAAATCGTCCATGAAAACTTCCATGGAAGTCTCGATCATATCCTGAAATATAGCCACCATGCATCTCTGGAATGTGGCTGGAGCATTACATAACCCAAACGGCATACGGCGATACGCAAAGGTACCGTATGGGCATGTAAACGTGGTTTTCTCCTGATCCTCCGGTGCTATGGGGATCTGGAAATAACCTGAAAAACCATCAAGAAAACAGTAAAACTGTTGTCCTGACAACCGCTCCAACATCTGATCAATGAAAGGCAGTGGGAAATGATCTTTCCTAGTGGCATCATTCAGTCTCCTGTAATCGATGCATACTCTCCAACCAGTGACTGTCCTAGACGGAATCAACTCCTTCTTCTCATTCACAATGACAGTCATACCTCCCTTCTTGGGAACAACCTGTACCGGACTGACCCAAGCTGAATCTGAAATGGGATAGATCAATCCGGCATCTAAGAGCTTAAGAACCTCTTTCTTCACAACTTCAGAC
Source organism: Mikania micrantha (assembly GCA_009363875.1). Taxonomy (NCBI): domain Eukaryota; kingdom Viridiplantae; phylum Streptophyta; class Magnoliopsida; order Asterales; family Asteraceae; genus Mikania; species Mikania micrantha. The sequence continues at coordinate 42,332,931 of CM018685.1, forward strand.
ATATTAGGATTAAGCCGTCGCTGTGGTTGGACCACCGGCTTGTAATCCTCCTCCATCAAAATGCGATGCGTACAAAACGAAGGGTGTATGCCCTTTATGTCCATCAACTTCCACGCAATCGCCTGCCTATTCGCCTTAAGCACATCAATCAATCTCGACTTCTCCTCCTCCGTCAATGAAGATGAAATAATGACGGGCAAATCAGAATCACCATCCAGAAATGCATACTCCAAATGAGATGGCAACTCCTTAAGCTCTAGGGATGGTGGTGCCTCAACAGATGGTTTCTCAACCGGATCTGTACTCTCAAACACCTCAAAAGCAGTCGGGTACTCAGGAGGCTTACTAGCCAGACTGCTCGAATGTGCTCAGAAGAAGCATCAATCTCAACAGCCTGGTTCTCCTCACCCAGGTCTTGATCTTTCAATAAATCAGATCCAGAAATGTAATCTAGACAACGATCTATGTAAGGAATGAAAGAATCAAGAAAATAAACAGAATCATCCTGACCGTTCGAATGCTTCATCGACTTCCTCACGTCGAATGTAACATTCTCCTCACCCACACGCAATGTAATCTTACCTTCAAACACATCTATCATTGCCTTAGCAGTGCGTAGGAAAGGACGTCCCATAATGAGCGGGACTCGGTCATCGGCCTCCATGTCTAGAATGACAAAATCCGCGGGGAATACAAACTTATCAACCTTCACCAAAACATTCTCCACAATTCCCCGTGGATACTTGACCGATCGATCGGCCAAAGTGATGCTCATGCGCGTCGGCAATGGGTCTCCAAGGTCTAGCTTCTGATAAGTCGAATATGGCATCAAGTTAATGCTAGCACCCAAGTCAGCCAACGCGTGGTTCACAGAAGAACTACCAAATAAGCAAGGGATAGTAAAAACCCCTGGATCATCGAGCTTCTCGGGCAGTTTGTTCTGGACCAACGCAGAACATCGAGCTCCTAATGTGACTGTAGAAAGTGACTCCAGCTTCTTCTTGTTAGACAGAAGATCCTTCAAGAATTTAGCATATTTGGGCATATGCTGGAGTGCTTCTACAAACGGAGGTTAATCTTAAGCTGCTTAAACATCTCTAAGAAATGTCCATACTCCTGTGCATACTTCTGCTGCAATGCACGTGCCGGATATGGTAGCCTGCTTATATCAACCTCGGGAGTCCTCTTCTCTTTCATCTTCTTCTTTTCTGCCTCAACTCCCTTCTTCTCAACTGAAGACTCTCCTACTGGTGCTGTACTTGCTGGGCCTAGCCTCTGGTGCACCCTATCAGGAGTCTCCAACTCTATCTCCTCGTCTACCGGTTCCTCTACATCGACATCCGGTGACTTCTCCACCTCCTTCTCACCTCCACGACCACTCCTAGTCGTCACAGCCTTCACATGACCCTTCGGGTTTGCCTCAGTATTCCCCGAGAAGGATCCACCCTGCCTCTCATCCAACCTCTTCGCAATGTCACCTACCGATCGCTGTAGGTCCAGAAATGCTGACTGTTGATTCCTCAGCAATGTATCATGCTCCTGAAGCTTCACCTGTGTGTGTTGATCCTTGGCAATCAACTGCTGTAGCATCTGCATCTGCTGCTTGAGCATGTCCTTCACTTCTGGGTCACCACTGCTACTTGGACCCGCTCCTGAATTCTCATTCGCTGCCTGATTCTGACGTGGTTGATAGGAGTTGTTACCACGCCAGTTGTTGTTGGAGTTTCGCCAATTCGAGTTAGGATTCCAATTAGGATTGGGATTGGAATTGAAGTTGGAAGTGAAAGGCTTGTTCCAACCAGAATTAATGGAATCTAACTGCTCCTGATCAGTAATGGGGCACTCGGCAGTCGCATGTCCTCCTCGACATATCTCACACTTCTTCAGCTGTGTCTTCAGTTCCTTCATATCTCTCGCTAAAGACTCAATGGTAGCAGCAAGGCTAGTGTCAGGAGTGACCTGATGAACACCTCGAGCAATGGATGAGGTGTTGGTAGCCTTAGTGGTGGAGGATCTAGTGGATGGCTTCTGCTGCTGCTCGGCTCTAGCAAAACTCTCAAACATGTCAATACACTCATCTGTATCCTTCATCTCCATGATATGCCCTCCTGCAGCTGTATTGAACATGATTTGCTTCTCAAGTGTCAATCCATTGTAGAATTTCTCTACAAGTGCCCATTCAGAAAGTCCATGCTGTGGACATTTGCTAAGCAAAGTGTGGAATCGCTCCCAAGCTGCAGAGTAAGACTCATCGGGCTCCATATGAAAAGAATGGATTTGGTCCCTCAGACGAGCAGCTTTGGAAGGTGGAAAATATTTCTTCAGAAATTTCTTTCGAAGATCATCCCACGTGGTGATGGAGTTCTCAGGGAGGCTGTCGAACCAGGTGGATGCACGACTAGCAAGAGAGAATGGAAAGAGTTGTAAGCAGATGTTATCCTCAGAAACTCCATGGAGATTGAAAGTGTTGCAGATCCTAGAAAAACGGGACAGATGTCCGGGAGCATCCTCATCATCAAGACCATTAAACTGAATGGAATTTGTGATAGCAGTCATGATGTAGGAAGGGAATTGCCAAGTAGCATCATTGGCAAACACGGGACGAGTGACCGGGTTGCGAACTCCGGTGAATCCATCGCAAGCTCGGTCGTGAACGGTGCGTCTCACTGGTGGTGGCATCTCCTCGCCATGTCGAAGTAACGGGTGAGATCGGGAAAGGTGAATGGGTGTGTGTGAAGGTGAACTAGGTGTAGAACTAGAAGGTGAAACAAATCGGGGCAAGAACACGTACCTGGGAAAGACGACTCCTAAGGTTCGTGTGAAACTCTTGCCCGGCTCTCAAAAGCTAAAACTGCGGTGGTCCTTGTGACGAGTAGTGTGGCATGCACTGTAAACGATTACA